>JACDJE010000051.1:2113662-2319799 GCA_016647715.1 Pavo muticus
TATTTCTTAGCTTGTCTTCATATTCCTATATGCAAATTCTGTTTTGTTCAGCATTCAACTTAGTACAGACAAATAACACAGGGAGGAAGCTTGTTGTGTTCCCTCAAGATGTGGCTGGATATAGTCAGAGGTGCTTCTGGCATGGCTCTGGAGGGAATGTGCTGTGGACAGAGTATTCCTGGTGTGGAATTTGTGGGTGTCCTCAGGCAGTCAGGACCTAAGATGTCCACAGCACACTGTCTCTTCTCTCAGGCAAGACTTGAGAACATCAGTAACTTCATGCTTTGCATATTGATCTAATGAAGTAATCACAGGCAAGCCAGCCTTCCAGTTTCAACTGCCTTTGTCATGGCCCTTAATGTTAATGAGTGAAAACATGCACTTGGCATGGACAGTTTACAGATATTGTTGGGAAAGCCTTTTACCAGTAAGGTTGATGGCAGTGCTGTTATTTTAGAATTCAAATAAAACTAAATGATGTGCCCCCTCTACTCCTGAGAAAAAGCTAGAATTTCTTAGGTTTGCATCAACACTGGATATCGGTTGCAGTAGATTGCAAAGCACATGTATTCTCTTCCTCTCCATTTGTGACTGTCTCCCACAGCTCTTCCTCCAGAACATAGTTTAGTGTTTTGGAGTCCATCTGCTGCTCTGGCACATGGTGCTCTTTCAAGAACTTCTAAGGCATGAGATGGACCAGTGGCATTTCAGATGCCAGACTGCAGTTGCCAGTATGACAGGCAATTGGCATTCTGAACTGCGCAGTCTAAGCTGCGATGTTCCCAGGCACACTCTTTGAAGAGGAGTTCCCAAAGTGCTAGATTCTTATGGGAGAAGGTCTTTATTTCCTGCTAGTTATGGATCTAGAGAATTTTTGATGTATCCGGATGCAGTTATGCATTTAGACTGAATGACTCCATTGCAGATCCCAGGAATAAAAAGGCTCATTGTTTTCTCCACAACTAAGTCTGGGCTCATTCCATTCACATTTCTTAAACTTACTATGGAGTAGGTGCAGAATAAACGGAGAAGAGTTATGGACTAGTCTTACAGAGCAAAGCTCCTTTAGGAGATAACTTGTTAACACAGTTACGTCCAGGAGGCAGTATGACAACTCCTGCTCCTGATATCCTAGAAAGCTGAGTATCACGTTATCCCTACTATTCAGAAGGGGAAACAATCCAGGCCTGCCAGAAGGCAATGGGAAAAGTCTTTAGTTTTGCCACTGTTTGATGATACAATCTGTGAAGCAGACCAGAGAGTAGGAATGGAAACATCTACTGGAGAAAGATACTTTAAGAGAAAGGCACAGTATTTTCAGCCTGAGAGGCTAAACCAGGTGGATAACATTCATGATGGCCCTTGCATTTTGGGCAATGTAGGTATGTATGGATGCACACTGTGAAACAAAGCACCCTGCTTCCAATGATGTTCTGTTAGCAGAGTTCCTTCTTTAGTATAAGCTGTGAAGTGCACTGCATGCCAGCCTAATATGCACAGGGTTTATGAAGTTTGTCTCTAGGTGAACACATGAAGTCTGTCACTTCATAACAAAGAAGCCCAGTGCATGCTTCATGAGCACACTGTGAAATTTATGGACAGAGCAGAAAAAAATATATGGTCTGATATTTTCCAGAGGAAGAATAGAATATGCATGACTGCCTTCAGTGCAGGTTTGACCCTTGCAAAGTGTTGGCAAACGAGGGCCAGCAGTATGGATTTAGTTTGACATGTGTGATTTGATTTGACAAATTCAAGACAAATCTCTGTCTTAGCTACCAAAGATTGTGGAGATACGAATTTTAAAAAATCACCTGCTGTTAAGAGGTGCCTGGCAGTGAAAAGTTCCTGTCTTCAACCTTTCCCTCAGTTCAGTGTAAAAATGGAGATTTTAGTTTGTTACTAACAGTGATAATCATAGATCTGACTTTTCTGGATCTACCCAATAATTTTTACTTCTCAGTATGTAGTTGACTTGGACGGTGGTTGTTTTGTTTTGTTGTTGTTTCAGGCATTGTTTATTTTTATTCTTCAGAGCACCTTGTATCTTGGAGAGTAAGGGCTTTGCTGTAAAATCTGTGTTACCACATCTGATTAAGTCCTAAGACTTAATCAGATAAGGTAACAGGGCACACAGTCATTCAATCCAGCAATCTAGACTTAGAAGTGAAAAATGAAAGGGCATTTCCTCTGTGACAAGGAGGAAGACGCTGCACTTCCTAATGCCTACTAGAGAGGAGTCATTCCTCTCTTGCCTTTCTCTTCACAGTCCTTCTATAAGCAGAAGATAGAGGGGTCCTCCCAGCAGTGCTGTGAATAATGTGATGACATAGCTCTTTCTTAGTAATGTGCATTGCGAAGTATAGGACAAACTTAGCTGGCCTAAATATTGTGGAGTAGTTCACATTTGTGTCATCTGTACAAGTCAGGTTAGGCTAAATCCTCAGCTTCTCTTAGTCCCCACAACACTGGGGCAGTGCTGTACTTTCACAAGAAATGGAGTGAACTCTAACCCAGACAAACTGAGTTTATAATAGCTCCCAAAACATGAATTGAATATTTTGCTGTTCCAGTATCATAGGTCAAAAATACAACTGAGTGCTAATGCAACCATTTCAAATGTCTCTTTCTAACCATTTTTATCGGTTTCACATTTTCTTATTCTATTAGCAGACCATTTTCTGCTCCCTTCCCTCCCTGTTTGACATTTCAGAATGAGTAACAAAGTGATTTTTTAAGTGTATATGCATTTCCTCAAGGAAATCAGGGCTTGAGCACGCACACTGGTCTTTGCATGCATGCTGATGAAGCATGCATAAAAATGTCTTCCTTTGCTTGCATACAAGCCAAAGTCTGACCTTATATGCTTTGAACTCTGGCTCCAAAATGCAAATGCATAATTTAAGAGGTCTGAGGCAGAATATCGTTGAGCATAACTTCTGGGTACATGGTTCCCATAGCAAACTGCGCAGCCTTCAACTAAATTTCTAAACTACCAAAGCCCTGGGAGACATGAGTTCTGCAAAATGAGGATAAGGAAAGTCATTGCACCCAGCAGCCAGAGCAGCCTCCACCTGGCAGTAGAGAAATGCTGAGGTCTGTGCTTTTTCTGGAGAGGTCCCTTCTCATCTCAAGTGAGAACATTTACCACCACATGTGCCAAAGTGGAACCTATAGGAGTCTGCCAGCTTCCATACTCACAGGAGAGACAGCAGCAAGGCAAATGTTTTGGAAATAAGCAAGCTTGAGTATTGCTGAGGTCTAATTAAGTATAATATACCTCACTCTTTTTTTTTTTTGGCCCAGGTGCTGGTAATGCACTCAGGGGATACCGTTATATTGCCAACCACAGTGTTGAATATGACTGAATTTATTTATTAAGAATGAAAACAAATGTGCAAAAGTAAAGGTAGCAGCAGTAAGTTGCTTTGTGTCTCATTATATTGTGGAAGGGGCGGCCTACCGTACCACAGAAGAATTGTTCATGAGTACAAACGTGTACATGACTGCTTATGTGCTTATTTGTGCTGCAAAGACACAGCCAAGACTGATGTATAAAAATGAATGTCTGCAGACTGGAAGTCTGTGACTACTGCTGTACAGACTTTTCTTTTACTCTGCTGATTGCTTGCCCTGATTAGAAGTGTCATAGGAAATACTCTTCACAGTTTTTACAGCCCTCAGTAGCTGAAGGAAATTAGACTTAGTTGCTCTAGAACAAACTCCACACTGCCACAATACTTTAGCTCTATGTATACATTCAGATGTTGGTATGCCTCTATTACAGCACAGATTTTCTAGCAGCTCTTGCTAATGGGAGAAGCCCTGCTCCCCCATCAGTTTACTAGCATATTTCCCTACTTTCATTGAACCAGGAATTAAATCAGTTATCATTGCCACCTGAAAGGTGGTGAGGCACTGGCACAGCTGCCCAGGGAAGAAGCTGTGAGTGCCTCATCCCTGGGAGCATTCAAAGCCAGGTTGGGTGGGGCCCAAGACAGCCTTATCTGGTGGGTGGTAGCCCTGCCCATGGCAGAGTGGGTGGAACTGGATGGTCTTTAATGTTCACTTCAACCCAAGCTATTCAAGGATTCTATCATTCTCTGAAAGATAGCTCCAAATTGCTGCTGGAAGTAGTGTGGAATTATTTTGGGAGGATATATTAGAAATAATTTTATTTCAGTAGCATATCACAGAGTTGAATGAAGTACTCAGGTGTGTCTTCTGGAATTCTCACATCATTCATATGCAGGCATTGTTGCTTTTTTTAATTCACTCTTCATTGACTTCTCAGAAATACTGTGTCCAAAAAATCGTACAAATGACATCTTAGGAGATACAGAGTGGCATCTTTCTCTACAACTCACAGAAAATGCTAAAGATTAATTTAGTGCAATGAAAATTTCTTTCATACAGATGGATGTTTTATATAAAATTCAGCCTTCACAATTAATGTCCTGTGGCTCCTGAAACAGAAAAGATTTTTCAAAGATTCTAATGTCCTTGGAGCCTTACAAAATATTCTCTCAAATTATTTGAATTTGGTGTAGATTATATAGTCTTTGGTATATTTTAATAGTTCTATTTTATTTTACTTAATTGATTAACATCATAAATAAAAAATATGGAATGAAGAACAAGAGTGATATATGCCAGCCTAATTTTGCAACATGCTTTGTACTGGTTAATAACTTTCTTTTTATTGAGGGAAGAGCTGACTGCTTCCCTATTTTGAATTACATGATTTGTTTGGACACTTAGATTTCTTCAATATCTTTTCATCAGTGGAAATATGCTAATAAAGCAATGGTTGACCACTAGAAGTAGATAAAATAGAATGCTGTATGTTCATTACAGTCATCTCACATCATCTCACAATTCCCTCTGAACTACCTTTTTTCCCTGCAGGACGGTTCTATTTACCCTGACCTCTGTAGTTGTGCTTGTCATCACTACCGACTGGATCAGCTGGGACAAGCTGAATCGTGGATTTCTGCCAAGTGATGAGGTCTCAAGAGCATTCTTGGCTTCTTTCATCTTGGTGTTTGACCTTCTTATTGTCATGCAGGTACGTTTTCCTAATGTTCCATTCCAGCTGCCAAGGCTGCCTTCTCACTCTGATTCCACTAGAGCACAAGGTGTTTTGCCAAGACTATGTAAAGATAAGTAAATGTTTAGTTTGCAGTCACTATTAGTGGAGGCATTGTGTAACATCATTCTCAGTGACTTTGGAAAAAGCCTGTTGGCCTTTTATGGTGAAAACATTGCTGATATCTTTTCTTAGACTACCAAGAAGGAACTTTCCAAATTAGAATGTTTTCTGCAAAAAAAAAAAAAAAAAAAGACATCAGAAAGAGAAGCCAGTTGTATAATTTCATAGCTTAAGTTCAGAGGAGGGAGAAATCCAGACAAAGAATGAGTTCTGTAATTCAAGCTTTTACAATACTTGGTATAGTACATTATAGTGGCATTTTAATAGACAAAAATTAATATTTGCTATTAAGATTCTACTTTCCACTCTGATATGAACATTTATTTGCTTCCTTTGATGGCAGGTACTCGTATGCCTTCTGATAGTGAGGGTAGCAAGGGAGATAATTCCCTGTAGTCTGCCCGATGTCTGCTCCTTTGAATCTAGCTGTTAAGAAAGGAGTATGGGTCACAAGTGTGTAGCCAGAAACTTTCTTTGTGTGATGCCATGCACTACTCTTTGATTTTTCAGTAGTTTGAGTCTTCTGTGAGAAACGCACCCAGTGCCCTGTGAAGAACAGGGTCATTTGGGCTGAGGCAAGGAAAAGGAATGTCAAAGCCTGAATGACTTTTGCTGTTAGTTCTAGACATGTTAGGCTGTAAAACTGAACCTTAGCAAAGAATGTGAGGACTGATGAGTCCTTTCTCTCCAATATATTATTAACTAACTCTGCCAGAAAAGACAATCTCTGAGACGGTTAGCTCTCTTTAATGAGATATCTATTACTTGTGTAATTATCATAGAGGTGACACTGCACTGGCACTCAGAATTTATCACTGCTGTACTAAGGCTGCATAATGTTGAATAGTTCAGTTTTATTTTCCAATGTCCACCACTGTTCAGTGTTCACTCTTGTTCGTGGTTAGGACAAGAAGGATAGGAAATGGAATTCTGTTTCAATTTCTAGCTTTCTGGTGTTTTCTCTTCTTCATTTTATGTTTTGTTTGCTCTTTCAAAAAGATTCAAGGGAATGTAAAATAAATGATTGTACTTCATAGGGCTGTAATGAAAACGTGAATGAAAATACATGATGCGTCAAGCTGCACTGAATTTGATATTGTTTGCCTGGTAGAGAAACAGACCTGTCTTGATGTCAAATAATTATTGTCATCCTTTTGACTTTGAAAAATGGAGCTCCAGTACCTCAACCTTGGAGTTGTTGAATTCAGGGAATTTTATTTGAAACAGCCTAAGTACTATTTCATGTTTTTGCAACAACAAAGTGAGAGTCTCCTCTTAATTGCATATTTGACTGATGATAGCGTGATGGAGTTATTTATTTATTTAAAGTTATTTATTTGGCATCTGATCTAAGTTTGGCATGTTTTATTTATAGTGTAGTTCTAGCATCTTTGCAATTCTACTACAATAAAGTCAGATTTAGACAGCAAAGCATTAAATCACAAGTAAAAATGATCGGGATTGTAATTCTTTGACTGAAGCGTCCTTTAGAATTAAACATTTCCAGAAATTCTTTTTTATAGTGTCTGTTTCCAGATTTTTTTTTCCAGATTTAACAAACTTTAACAGCAAACTGGTAAAATTAGCTCCGAAAAAGTTCTTGGCGTTATTTCTGTTTGAGGCTGATGTTAAATAAGAACACAAATGAAGACTCATGTAATTTACTGAGCGCAAACGTCTTCTGTCCATTTGAACAGCAGCATTAATGCTGCAAGTGTAACTGCTTTTAGCAACAAGAGAAAAATGGAAACCTGTTCTCAATGCTGTGAAAAATAATCACACAACCGTAGAGGACAACTTTACTTGTTTAGTATTATTAGAACTTAGTATTTATCTAAGCCCCATGTATACAACATGAAACAAAGAATTAAGGGACAGAATTGTCCCTGCCCTGAAGATCTAACTCTTTTCAATTAGACATAAGTCAGACAGACGTGTGAAGAGGAGAACACGAACAGCTAAACTTATATGGACAGTTATACATGAGCAATGCTTAAGGGTAGGTACACTTTTTACCTTTGTTTTCCATCCTGCAACAAGCTCTGGCTGCCTCCCAGCCTCACTGTCCTTTTAATGTGTAAAGGCTCCTTCAGTCCAAGTGATAAATGGGATGTTCAGGGGACAAGTCAGGAGGCAAGCACAGATGAGCTGTGGAGAAGAAGGCAGAGACTTGTGACTGAAATGTAAACGTGAAAGTTATGACAGTAAAAATACTAAGTCAGCCTGAGAAGATGAATCATGGGGGAGGGTGCAGGACTCCAGCACGACCACGCGGATAGTGAGGCTGGCTTATGGCTCAGGCTGTGTTCCCACTGCTTCCACCGATCTCACTGACACATCACTTCAGAGAGGGAATAAAAAAGACCTCACCTACCTGTTTTAGATATCTGCTGTGTGTACATCTCCACCTCATTTTAATCAGTGTGTCCTTACAGTCAGTGGAGAGGTTGAAGTACAGCTGAAGTGCTTTTAAACATACACAATAGAGTGAGACGTCACATGCCCTACCAGTGCAGGTTTCCCTCTTCTGAGGATAAACAGACTCAGTGTGGGGAGCTCAGAGAAACCATCCCTTCAGCCACGTGCAGAAGAGAGGCTGTGAGGGTGGAATAGCATCAGTCCAGAGCTGCAGATCCACGAGGTCCTTCTCAGCTATTGTCACTCTGCTGATGTTTTATCAAGGGGACCCTCAGGCCACGTCCGGCTCCCGCAGGTAGAGAGATCTCTGATTCTCTCACTGCTTCCAGGCTGCAATGCGGAAAATTCTCTGTGTCTAAGGCAGCATATCAGAGATAGCCGACATTCCAGGGAGTTGGAGAGGCCTCTGTTCTAATCCTGCTTACTAGGGCGTTTTATCCAGTGTAAATAATAAGACTGATTTTTAAAAATAGATTGCGTGTTTTCCTGCAGAGAAACAACAGATCAAATTCAGTCCAGTGCAGGTGAGCATCAATTAATTTTAAGGGATATGTTTGCTTGTAGTAAGAAACAGCTTTATGAGCTTTTTATTTTTTCCCACTATATAAAAATGATGAAGTTAGTCATGTTCGCAGTGTGTTTAATTGTGCCTGCCCTGATCATCGAGATGCTGAGACACTGACATATGTGTGTTCCTGGCACCTATAGCATTCCCTGCTCTACATGGGCGTCATTCTATTTTTAGTCTTAGTTTCAGACTGGGTGCAAGACCATGCGTAATAATGCTATTATCATGTACTAGAACTTTTACTATTTTAAGGAAATAAATTACATTTTTACACCCATATGCAATGGAAAAGCTGTTAACTGAATGAGTAAGTATGAAAAATGTGTCTGTAATCCCACATTCCATATCAGAGCAAGCAGACAGCAGATCATGCAATAGGCTATGTACTATTCTGTGTTATTTTTCTAATGATGTTCTCAGTGAGTTTGCCAATGGGTAGGAGCCTGTGGTGCCTGGATTATTAAGTCTCATGTGTCTGGAGCTGATGGATTGTTTCAGCCCTTTCGTGTCTTCCGTGAGCAGGTTTTTCCAGACTTCTGGAAGACCGTGGAGCTTTTCAGCGTCTCTGTGGAGTTACACATCATGGCTGTAGCTACCTTGCTGAGCACTTTGCAAATCCTGTGGTGTTAATTCTTGCTGTTCTTATGATTCACTGCAACTTTTTATCTGTCAGCGCAATCAAATACAAAGTCAGAGTGGTCTAAACTCTAGCTGAGAATAAGCCAGGCATTGCTTATGGCTAAAATTCTTTGAGAAATCTCTGATGTATCCAAAACCTAAATAGCAAAATAATCCCATTAATTCCAGATGGGAATATGGTTGTAAACAGAGAGAATTTTTCCATCTGGATAACCTGAAAGAAATTGAGGTCAAGAGAGTTAGATAATTAACCACATTTTTTTATGTGTAGTGTTGCATCTCTCCTTATGTAGGTGTTAGTGTATCAGCACATGGAAAAGATAATAACCAATTTCCAAATGCATTTTTAATAATATTTTTGTATTTTAATTGCTGTATCATGTAACTGTAGATCACTCCTTGCTACTATAGTTGAAAACCCACGTTTTTGTTGGTGTCTTGTCACTTTATTTTCAGAATATCTGGTCTTCTGTCTTTGGAAGAGTATTAGTAAGAGAATTAGAAGGCTAACAGACTGAGGAAAACCTGTCCTCAGGCTCTCCTGTGTTTTTTTCTTCTAGTTCTTTGCATTTCCCTAAAAAAGTAGCTAATTTAGCTACTTTGTGACATTCATTATGATTTATATATGTCATTGCTTAACAGAAACTTTGGCAGCAAAATGGAACAGAATCTGCTCTTTTTAAAATATATATAAAGCAGGGACAGTTCCATTCTGTGTTGTCCTGGTTTTACACTAATGGACAAGCTGTTTTGTTTGCAATGTTGAGTGCAATGTGAGTCCATTAAAAACCACCATCAATAGCATCAAGTGCGTTCAAGAAGCTAAAATATTCTTGAAGTAAAAACACAGTCTTGTCCACACAAAATGAGTAAAAAATTGACTTTTGGAGAGTTTTTATTTTCTTAGAAAGTCTCTTCAACTTTGCAAACCTACTTTGTCTATGACTTTTAGCTGGCTTTACACTATGAAATTTGATAGCATTAATTTAATCAATGCAAGTAAGAGGAGAGTACTGATTTGTACTTATGCAGAATACACAGATACAGTAGCTTTCCTTCAAAGCAACCAAGCAATATATGATTTTGTGTTCATAGAGAAAGCACAAAATAATTTGTCATTCTGTCAGAGTAGATCCTTCCAGCTGTACATTTGATGCAAACATTTCCTTGTTTCCTAACAAGCAGCAGTAAGAACTACCAACCAATAGTTTCTTCCTGAGGAAGGCACCAAACCCTGAATGAAGAGCTCAAAAAGATTAACCCTTTTGCCAGCCTGGCTTCGATTGTGCTCCTTTCTCAATTTGGATGCTGTTTGATCAGAGTTGGTTTCTGCAAATGTCCTTCTAAAAGCCTCCCAACCAGCGTGAGCTTTTCTGAAGTGAATATTTGAATGTCAGGGTACATTCCTTCAAACCTGTGCTAGGTTTTGTAGCATTTACAAACACAGTAATAAAATAAAAAACAAAATCCATAAGAAACATCTGTGTTGGTGAAGTTGCCAAACAATGTGCATATCATCTCTGACACTCAGCCGTTCTGCATGCAGGGGGTCATTATGTTTTATCTTCATTTACTGCTTGCCCTTTCAAGATGGAAATTCAGACAGAAGGGCAGGTGACCAGTGACAGGTGTTTCTGCGGAGCCAGGGTAGATGGAAATTCACCTTTGATAAAAATGACAGCAGATCCACTCCTCTTACTGGCATCCCTAGTTGTTGCCATATGGCTCTATTTCACAGTGGGGAGCCTGTAGCCATATACCTGGAACATTTTTTTTACTGATATTATGTGGAGTGTTTCATTCTGCTTGTCACTAGCCAATTTTAGACATGTCTGTCAAGCAGCATAGAAAAACGGGTAAGTATTTTGATCAGTCGTTGTGTTGAATTATGTGTTTGCTGAAGAGCCCAATGCTGAGGGATGGGTGTGCAGTGCTCTACCTCTCATCACTTGCGGGATCTCTGGAAGAAATGGAGACAAGTTCAAGTGAGGTAACCAGCTTAACCCAGCTGGTGGCTGAGCACTGCACAGTCGTTTTCTCACTCCCCCTCTTCCCAGTGGGATGGGGGAGAGAATTGGAAAAAAACCCCACCAAAATAGAACTCGTGGGTTGAGATAAAACTATTACTAAGATAAAGAAAAAGAAAAGGATAATAATTATGACAATATATAACAAGTGATGCACAAGGAATTGCTCACCACCCCCTGAGTGATGCCCCACTAGCCCCCTGAGCAGCAGAAGAGAGCCAGAGGAACTCACACCCTCTTCAGAACTCCTTCCGCTTTATGTCATACGGTATGGAATACCAGTATGGCCAGTTTAAGTCAGCTGCCCTGATTCTGTTCCCTCCCAGCTCCTTGGGCCCTTCTCTGTGAACGGTCTTGGCTCTGCGCAGCACTGCTTAGCTGAATCTATAAACATCGATGTGTTATCAGCATTGTTTTTCTGCTAGAACCAAAACATAGCATCATATCATGCACTCCGAAGAAAACAATTTAATCCCAGCTGAAACTAAGACACTGTGGAGGCAGCCTTTCTATAGAGCGTCATAGATTTTTCTTCCTTCAAGTCTCTTATGTAGGAGACTTTTTTCTCCTCTTATGCCCTTTCTATATCTTCATCCTTCTGTGGATCATGGAAATGTTCCTTATCAGCACCAGTGTAAAATATTTAAAAATAGCACCGAAAATAAAAGCGAATTAGAAGGATGAGACAGGAACAATTTTTGATCTACATCTTTACTTTCTTCACACTTAGCACAAATTCAAGTGACAGACTCAAGTACATTCCTAAACGCTGTTCAACAGATACATTTATAATGTTTCTCATGGCATTATTGACACCATGACGTTTCTGGAGCACAGGCCTTATGAGGAGAGGCTGGAGAAGCTGGGATTGTTCAGTCTGGAGAAGAGGAGGCTCAGGGCAGACATTATCACTCTATACTGGTATCTGAAGGGAGGTTGTAGTGGTTTGGGGGTCAGGCTCTTCTCCTGGGTAACAGTGATAGGATAAGAGGGAACGGGCTCAAGTTGTGCCAGGGGAGGTTCAGGTTGGATATTAGTAAAAAATTCTTCTCAGAAACAGTGGTCAGGTGCTGGAATGGGCTGCCCAGGGAGGTGCTGGAGTCACTGTCCCTGGAGGTGTTCAAGAAATGTTTAGAAGTTGTACTGAGGGATATGGTTTAGTGGGAAATGTTGGTGATATGTAGGTGATTGGAGTGGATGATCCTAGAGGTCTTTTCCAAACTTGGTGATTCTATGATTCTTCCTGCTGGTTCAAACACAAGATATTGCCTGTCCTAGAAGTATTGCTTTTCTTGAATTTGCATGAAATTTCTTGAATCCACAGCTACTACTCTTGCATTTATATCTGCATTGAATTTCGTGGTCCGAAATTGCTTTGCTTTATTTTGCTGAGAGTTACATTTTTTTCGGAGTTGTCAAGTCTTGTTCCTTTAGCTTTTGAACACAGAACAGTTCTCCTGTTAGGACTAGAGGGAATGGCTTCAAGCTGCGCCAGGGAAGGTTCAGGCTGGACGTTAGGAAATACTACTTCTCTGAAAGGGTGGTCAGGCACTGGAATGGGCTGCCCAGAGAGGTGGTGGAGTCACCGACCCTGGAGGTGTTCAAGGAACGTTTGGATGTTGTGTTGAGGGACATGGTTTAGCAAGAACCATTGGTGATGGGTGAATGGTTGGACTGGATGATCCTGTGGGTCTTTTTCCAACCTTAGTGATTCTATGATTCCTGAGCTCCTCCTTATTCCCATCAGACACCTGTTTCCTCCTATCTTTCCTATGTGTTCTGTCTACAACCGATATCAAGGAAGTGGGTTATTTCCTGGCTGTCATGCGCTGGCAGGGACAAGTTACTGTCATCCCAGAAAAGCTCCACTTGACAGCTCAGGAGCAAACACCTGAGAAGGGAGTCCCAGAGAGCAAAGCTGTCCCTTTCCTGGCAGGTACGTGAGTATGTGCAGACTCCGAGCAACCTGTGCATGCGCCCTCCACCTTCTTTCTTCATGTTAGCATGTTATGTGGACAAAGCAATAAGAATGGAAATGCACCAAAGAATAATGTATTGCATTTGAAATGCACTACTTTTATTTTCAAGAGAAACTCCTTTTGAGTTTGATGGAAATGTATGTAGAGCTTATGTAAAAGGGTAATAAGGAAATGGGGAGAGTACTGTATTGTTATGTGTAATTATAGCCCAGAAGGCTTCACTGGAATATTTTTGAGATCCAGGTGGATGTATAAATTCCTTTCAAAATCCCTGAAACATTCATTTGGCCCCTTCCCAGACCCCATTATAAAGTACAGTTAATTTCTTCAACTCTTTAAGTTAGTTTGGGACTAAGGAAATGCTAAGTAAAATGATTCCCCTCAGAGAAAGGATGGGTGTATGTTGTCCATTATCGTGCAGTCCATACCTTGCCTTTTTAATGAGCTGCCCTGGTTTATAATGCAGTGTTTTCATTCTGTGCTTGCCTAGTTTGATAACCAGCACCATCATTTTATGCTGTGGATTTTGTCAAATGAGACATACAAAGTACAGTATTTTTAAGTACTTTTCCTCCTTTGGATTCCTTGAGGATGGTTAAATCTTCCTTGGACACGTTATATTTATCTCAGGCATTATAGACTCAATTTGGAAGTTTCTTCCAACTGCTGTAACTTGTTATATTTGTGCTGCCCTGAATCCTATCATGCCAATCCATGGCAGCTGAGAGCTGGGCACTTTTTAGTTCTGTGACACAGTTCCTCATTTGCTGGGAAGGAACAACAGTAGTTCTTTTCTTTCACTAGTTGTCTGATTGTCTGCTTAGCCCCTAAGGTGCTCAGAGAAGGATGCTGTCTGACTTCGTAATGCTTTCAGCATAATCAGGCAACAGTCCCAGCTGCAGCCCCCTTGGCTCTGCGATGACTACATACAAAATGAATTAGCTCAGGAAGCTTCTCATTTGTCACAGTTGTTCCCTTTTACCTTGACAATGGGTATCTGCCATACATGTGACACTGAAGCCATTCTTTCACAGGCATAATGAAGCAGTTCTCCAAAAGCAGACTTGCTATTTTCACACACTGCTCCCCTAAAAATGCTGTATCCAGCCCAAGTACATAGAAAAGATGAATTCTAGAAGCAGGAAAAGCTGGAGATTGTTTGCAATTCTTTCACAGAAGTATTCTCATCTTTAATTGCAAACAGAGTCTTTTCACAGATTCTGCTACCATCAGTGTGTGATAGGTTTTGTTGCTGAGGTGTAAGCCTGAGGAGTGCTGCATTGCTTAATATTATATTGCAGTGATATATGTTGAAATAACAGTAATGGTGACATTCAGATAAATTTCAGTGCTCCACAGCAGTGCTTAGGAATATATTATTTGACCAAAAGTCTGCTTTGTAGTGAGCCTTGTTAATGCAGGTTTTTATCTCAGAGTGAAAAATCTGAGATGAGATTCAAAGGATTCAGCTGTTTCTAAAGTAATGGAACTGTATGCAATTTGTAAATGCAACCATGTGAGTTAAAAAAAGAAGAAAGATAAACCTCAGTGAGCCATCACTAGATAGAGTGACAAGTTCTATGCCTACCCACAATGTATATTTAGCCATGCAGTGTACTGAATTTACAGGATGTAGTGACAGGTGATACGTGGACATAGAAGTCCTCTGAGCGACAGCACTGAGCAGAACCAGCTTGGTTGCACTTAATCAAACAGTGGCAAGAATATGCCTAATGTTGTTGGCCTATGTGCATTCTTTCTGCAAAGCTGATTGAATGGCAATTGTTTATGCTTCCTCGGAAAGTTTGAAGGCTGTTATGTGAATAATAAAAAGATATGCTTATTTTTATTCTGAGTTCTTCTCATGTCCAATACAACTGCTGCTTTTTTTTCTATAACAAAAGGGACATCTGTAGCTAATCATTGAGTGTCTTGAAATAATGAGTATATTAGAAACGTTTGCATCTGTTAGAACCAGACTTTATTGTACCCATCAATAGGTAATTGTCCCTAGTCCTTTCTAATGAGTTGAAGTTATAGTTGCAGTGGTTCCTGACTTTGAACTAACACTTAATTACTCAGCTGTGCTGTGTTTGGAGTCACATCCCCATGGGTCATACATATTGTGCAAGCGTGGCCTTATTTCAGCAAAGCTTCTCCTCTCCTGCAGACCAGAAGCTAAAAAGTTTCTCTTTCCTAGAATCTGCTCATGTTTGCCTGCCCATTAGGGAGAGGAGTTTCCCCAGCCTAACGCTTACCAGATGTGACAGATAGACTGGGGACCACTACTGCCTGACACAGTGTAAATCTTTGTTTCCCACTGGAGCAGCGAAACAACTAAATCAGCATGCCTATGGAGTCCTCCTGCTAGTCTCTGCAATGGGCTGGAGCTTTGGGCTGTATGACCTCAGCTGGTCCCCAAATAATTAACCTCTTAGTCTCTTCCCAGTATTTGCAATATCATTTTTTTCATTAAGATTCCTTAGAGCTCTGCATGAGGCAACGCGTGCTGTAGGAGCATTAAAGGTGCCGCAGTTGTGGAAATGGTACAAACACAGATTAAAAAAAGATGTTAATCTAGGAGGTGCCCTTGCCAATTCTGTTTTCATCTCCTCCTCAGTAACCTTGGAAACTTATCTTTTTGTCTGTACATTTATGGCTTGCACCTCTGCAGCATTAGTTCCCTGATACAGTTACCCAGAACACTGCATTGTTGCTGTTCTGATACTGGTCATTTTAGGCAGTGGTTTTATTTCATCTTTTAGGGGCAGGCATTCCAACTCTTCCTTTCATACAAAATCATCTTCAGTTTCACTCTCCATCCGCTCTGAATGAGTTGTGCTCTGATGTGGTTTCTCATATCAGGTACTCCGTGAGAAATAAAATGATATAAATTGTGGCTAGGTAATCCATTTTATCACTTGGAGATGAAAATGAAAAAACAGTGTACATCTCTTTCTGATGTATCTTGGTACGGATTTAAGAACATAATCTTATAATCCTTCTTGGATGGCTCTTTGCTTTTAGTTTCTCTCAGGTGATCTTTGGGCTTACGTATACGCAATGCGCAGCACACATCGGGCTTATGATTATACTTCATTCCACTTCCGAACTGTATGCCCAAAGCAGAGAAACAGAAAATCCTCAGCAGCAGCAGTGATACCATGTGTAGCATTTAGGGATGGGTGACAGAGCGGAAGTGATCTGCCATATCAGACAGGCAGTGTTTGAGGAAGCAAAAGGGACTGCTTGCTGTCCACAACCGCACTTTTTGATGGCTTTGATTCCTGCTTCCTATGGCTGAAAGAGCTGCTCTGACCATCCAGACTGTCCCACAGCACTTCTGATCACCGACAGCTGCAGCAACCACCAGTGGCTGCTCGATCTGAGAATGTTCTCTTGGCTTCAGTCTGGCCCTTTTGTTCTGACCTCAAGTAGCGAAGCAGCAGCTACATCTTCTGAATGAATGTTAAGTTCTCTTGGGGATGTTCCTGGCATCTAGACCAAACAATTACTGCACTAATCTAAATTATACAAACTTCTGCTATTCCTCAAGGTCGGGCTGCAAAGATTTGCATATCTAGACAAAGTGTTCCCTATACAGGGAAAGAGACAAAGGCAGCACACAAACAAGCCTAACATCAGAAACAAGCAGTCCGTAATTTAAGCAGACACAAACAGAGTTGTACCTAAAAATGGTGTTAAAAATGAGACAGCACTACTGAAGCTGCAGAGTCATGCATTCAGGAGTCAAAAAAAGGCCAGGATTAAGGTCACTGGAATAAACCTTTCACCCCCACTGTATTGTGATGCTATCTTTAATTATCTGTTGGCACCCATTTTCCCACAGGACCTCTGTATCATTGGCAGCACTGGATGAATGGTGTTCACTTAGCAAGAAGCTATTCAGTATTTTGTTTTACCCTTTTTGTGCACCATGTGGCCCTAGGCCTTACTTACTGTGCACTACTGAGACCTTGATATGAAGATGGAATCATTCATTTCCTTGTGAGCTTTTTTGTGGCAATAATTGCCGCAGTTCCTGAGGGCTTTTCCAACATTAATGTATTTATCTTCACAATAGCCTTCACAACAGGAGTATTATTGTCTCTTATTGTCCACATTTTATACTGAGGCGCAAAGAAATTAAAGTCAAAGGGTCCCTAATTTGAGATGTCTGAGGACATTATTATGAAAATGTGTATTATTACCCATCCTTTAGCTGAGCGGTTAGCTAACTGGGGGAGAAG
Source organism: Pavo muticus (assembly GCA_016647715.1). NCBI lineage: Eukaryota > Metazoa > Chordata > Aves > Galliformes > Phasianidae > Pavo > Pavo muticus. The sequence goes on from JACDJE010000051.1 coordinate 2,130,756, forward strand.
AATCCAGCGTGTAATTTCACTAGGCGTAGACAGAGCCACATATTTATTTGATGTAATCTTATTTATTATTATACTGACAGCCCTATTTCCCAAATGGTTGTAGAAGCAGCTTCTTTGCTTGTTCTAAGTGATGGCTATGACTGTGTCATGCATTTGGATCCAATAAAAAAAGAAAGTTACCTTTTTCCTGTACTAGGCACTACAGTATTCTTACTATCCCTACAATATCACTCCAGTATTCTTACTATCTTACTTACAGTTACATTGTCAATCTTTCCTCATCTTCTCAGTGGAGAATATATATTCAGGTCCAGCCTTGATGGATGTCTATACCAGCCGTGGGCACTTGTCACTTGAACAAATCGAATCTTAGGTGGATTCTTGAAAAAAAAGGCAAACAATTTATAACTGCCTGGGAATGCTTTGCTTTTAGAAATTTGCTTAGTGTTTCACATAAAAAATCAGTTCTTCCTTGCAGTGGTGACTCCCATTATAATGAGTAAAGGTTTCTAGGTCCGCTTCTGTTTCTTACATTTACAACCTGCTTTCCACACACCTCCCATCTCCTTTTGCAGATGCAGAGTGAATAACTACAGAGGTCTCTAACACTATATATTCCCACCTCATAATCACTATGGTTAATTCCTCTTTTACAAAAAAGGGCCTCTCCTCTATGAACAGGTCATCCTGTCTTTGCCTCCTGCAGCAATCCTATAACATGTCACCCTCTTGCCCCTCCTGCTGGGCTCCTCTTGCAGCTAATTCCAGTTTTCCTATCAACTATTTCTCTCCTTGCTCTCCTTTCTCTCCACAGGGTGTCCCAGGGGAACACAGCCCCCTCTCACATGGATGTGCTGGCTTGGTGCTTGGTCTCTTAGAGAGCAGGTGGGGAGGGGAGAGGAGAAGAGGGGTTGTGTCACTGTGTCCCTATTTGTCTCAGACAAGCTGGCTCCCAGCCCCTCAGCTGCTGTGCTAGTAATGGCAGCTCCACATCCCAGCCACAAGCAGTGAGGTGGGAGGCAAAGGGGGATGAGGGATGCTCCATCTCTCTTCCACAAGTGGCAGTTTCGCAGTCGAAGAAGTTCTGGGAGCTGAGTCCTTTAGGTACACAGAGTGGTGCACAGTTTGCACAGATACTTGTTTCTGAACTTTTAGCTCCGCTCTCACAAATGAAAAAGTTGTGACTTTTCAGAGGTACCTTAACTCTTCCAGTTTGGGGCAGATATTGACAGGGAAAGCAGAAGGCACGTCTCTGACACAGAATTGCTCCCATGCTGAACTGAATGTCTCTGCTCCAAAGTATGAGGCTTTTCTGCAGCAGACAGAGAAGCTGATTTTCTCTTTGTCTTGCTCTCAGAAGTGCTTACCTGGTGCTAGCTGAAAATGTCAAAACCCTAAAACAGAAACATGGAAAGAAACAGAAGAGAAAAAAACAGCCCAAGGCTGACACCTGGCATGGAGTTTGCTCAACCCAAGCAGTAAATTTGGAAAAGTTATAAGCAAATTAAGTGGATATTTTATACACCGACATACTTGAACAGTAAGCAGCAGAGCTGATCTCTGCCTGCTCCATATGGCACCTGTCTCGGTGGCAACTCTGTGCCCCTGTCCTGTGAGTTGTATGAATTCTTCTAGCATCACTTCAGCAACAGTAAAATATAAACCTAAAAGACTTTCTTGTAGTGCAGTTTTTTGCATTTCTCTTTTTATGGACTTAGAAACTACACCTAAGGACAGAGAAGGGAGAAAATGGCCAGGGTTTGTCACCCCAAGCTTTCTTGTTCTTTCTTCTGGTGGTTGGGAAGGGTTGGGAGGAACAGCTGCCTGTGTGTGCAGAGAGCACTCTGCCCTCCTCCCCTGCTGAATTTCAGGAGACCAGCAGGAGAGTTCTTCCTAGCTCTCCAGAGCTGTTCTCCAGCACCACGGCACCACTTTCAGCCTTCTTTCTCAGGCTGTGGCTCCAGCTTGACAGAGCTGTATTAGTTTGCAGACAAAATGCCTGGTCCACCCTGGTGACCTTCAGAGTTTCAGCTGAATTGTTGGATAGCCACTTCTATGTCATCATTTTTTAAATCTCATTTTCATTTATATAGCAATAGTACAGCACTTTTCCAATGCATAGCACTTGTCAGTATAGGCAACTTTAAGCACTGAAAATATCTGAAAAAACAAATTTTCTTTCCCCACACAAAGATTGTCAATAAATTTGCACTGAGGAACACCTCAGTGAGTACTTCTAAAAGGAACTACCTGTCAGGACTATATTATCTATCGACCATAATGACTTATTCTATTGATTACCAGTATTCTTACTTTGTAAGACATAGATTGCATTTGGAAATGCACAATACTGGTGAGAGTCCTAAAAAGGAACGCTCACACAACAGACTCCCTTGGGGAATGGATGGAGCCAAAGGATGTATCTTCATGCTGAACCACACTGTCATACATGCTGCATGGGGTGCCTAGTGTGATGTCCAAACCAAATAAAATTATTAATACATTTTGTGGGGAAATTATTTGTATAGCTTTCCTTAGTAATCTATTTTTAAAGGGTAAGAATAGAGAGTATATAAACTCAGTTGAGTTACATCACAGAAATCAATGGAAGCTTTTCTTGTTACTTTCAGATCTGTAGAATTTTGTCATTATTGCCAGTTGCGTAGCGAAGCCTTAAATAACTATTTTCTGTGCAAAACATGTTTCATGGAGATTTGCTTGGTTTTGTTAATATAAAGAAGGAAACTACATATCTAGTAAGGATCCATTATAACATTATCTAGAATTAAGCGTGAGACTGTATTTACTGGAATTATGTATGTTTATCTAACAGGAAATAGTACTGCCCATTGCTTAAGTTGTTGCTGTGAAATACCCCAGAGTTACAGAGTGACAATATCCTCACATTGTGACTCAGCAGGTAAAGCAAGAAGATCGGAGCTGGCTGCAGGATAGCTTAGAGAAATTGGGAAATGTGGATAAAATGGGTGGGGAAAACAATAATTCCTACCCATTTCATGGAAGCTGTTAGGTGAGTTTCTTAGGGGAGGTGTAGTCATTCTATGTGATTGCTGGGGAGTAGTTTCTTTTTGCTGTAGGAGCTTCTAGTCTTCCATAAATCTCATGTGAGCTTTGATTAAAAAGCAATCTGTTCTGGTCAGTGTTTTTGTAGCCCACATCAGGGGATTCTGTCTTTTCTGATATCTGTGGTTTGCAGTGGGAAGTCTATCAGATGGAGTTCTCAGATCCTCTCAGCATCTGCAAGATCTGTTTGCAAGGTCTCTGCCAAAGGACATCAGCAAATGTTATTTTAATACCTCAGCTTTTTAATTTTTGCTTGTGGAAAGCAGTGAAATTGCTTTTAGGCCAGAGCAGAACATTTGGCCAAGCTCTGCTGCCAGGCATGCTGATACAGACCAATAGCCCAGTAATCTTTAATTCCTAAACAGTACTTTCCTGTAATAATAACCTGCAACGTGGTTCTAAGTTGCTTTCTTGAATTATACCTCTCCACCTCTGATTACAGACATTTGAAATTGTAGTAACACTTGTTATAATTGGCTGTGTTCGTATTTCTTTTATACTTGCATACTTTTTAGCCCCATTTTGTACATTCAAACTGGATAAACCTCAGTAAGAGTATTCTGAGCCCGAGGAAACAAAAGCAGTCTGTGTTTTCTTTTAAAAACATGACAGCGAGAGTACTAGTGTCTGGACTCTAAGCGTGTAGCATTGCAAGTGCCTGTCCAATATCTGTCAAATGGTAGTTAATTTATTGTAGGTGAACACCCTTGCCACCCCGAATAAATTTTGTAATGCATTTCTCATACCTAAACTGCTACACGTAAGCATGCATTTTTAATCAATTCATTATTTTGGTAAATATAGATTGCTCAGGACCCTCCAATGTATAATTGTATGTTTGAATGAGCACACCAACTTTACTAGCAGACATTTGTTCTGCAGGCAGGCCAGGAGAATTATAAATGATGCCTTTTTTATCGCTGAATGAAAAAAAGATAAAAGTATTGTTATAAACTGTAAGTTGAAATAAATTATGTAAAATACGTAATTCACATAATGATTGTCCCTTTACAAATGTTCATATGAAGTAACCATATCATTTGGGGTAATTCCTCCTTGAGGAATACTGTGAAAGAACAGCTCATTCATTATCTTGACTTGGTGAATTGCTCTAAAGCATCTCTTCTGATGAGAAAATTGATTTAGCATTTCCTTAAACAATTGAAAATAATGCTTGAATTTTATATTTTCCTATGCAGAAAGCCTCAGTAACTATCTGCATTATGTGGCTTTGATTGGCTAAACAGACACTTGCCAAAAAACACATGCATCTATCTCTCCTCTACATATGTACACATGCAGAACCTTGCTTTAAAACCCACCTGGTCTATTAATCACACTGAGTAGTCACCCAGCTGCTGTTACATAGCTCCTGTGATTCATTGGTGCTGGTAATTAAAAGTTTTGGAGTCAACTTGTAAGTTTGGAAGCCCTCCATTTGCATACACACAGCATACTGCATCTGGTGCTGCCTGAGCAACAGCATCTCTGAGAGAGGGCAATAGGTAGTTTTTCTACATGTTTGTCAGGAAAGTCCTCAAAATTAAAAATATGAAGGGTTCATTTAAGTCTACCACTTGTTGAAAGATGCTAAGGAGAAAGTAAAGGAAGAAAATACAGAGAGAGGAAAAGCATGTAAGTACTGTCTTTAGTAGCAAAGGTCATGTGGGTAGGTGAAAAGTAGAGGCAAATTTCTGAAACAACAAATGTTGGAAGAGGTCTTCCCCTCCAAAAAGAGGGGCTCATGGACACTTAGAATTGACGCCAAAGGAAATGAACTGTGAAAGGAATAGATGAGTGGTCTTCCAAACAGAGCATTGGCAGTGAGGTGAAAAAGGGATTACTTGCAGAGTAAAAGTAAAGAGTGACTAGGAGGGTTGCAGGAGGGCTTCCTTTAGAAGGGTCTGGTAGTTTGGATAAGCTTCTGCCAAGTGCTGTAAATATGCTGTCTTATCTTCACTGAATTTCCATATCTTTTAAGGTTGTCCACCCTGTTTCATCTGTCACTTTTTTAAAGCAGTAATTCAGCATTACCTTGTGATCAGCATAGTTGCTATATTTGGATTCACATCTCACTAAGAAAACACTTTAATTCATTCAAGGCACACCACCAACCTGATTTTGTCTTTGAGGTTCAAAAAGACACCTTAACAACATTCTCTCTGCTCCCATGGATTTTGACGGGAATAGTTTTGAAATTCAAACCAAACTGTTGTGTTTGTCAAGAGCAGGATGAGTTTGTGCAATTAGAACTTGGTTCACTGTGTTTTTGACAAGTTCTCCCAGGAGATTTCTAAACATTGAAAACCTTTTAGGATGAAGTTCATGTTTTCTGCATACAGTTGGCAGAGGTAGATATATTGCTGTGGTCTAAAAAGCTGAAATTGCGTTTTTTTGTCTCTCACAGTCAGGAAGTGAGTTTTTGCATTGGGGTCAGAGAGGAGACTGTAGAAAAGAGTTATCTTCCCTAATTTTTATTCACATCTGAGGCTATATTTTTGGATTTATGATTTTGTTCATTCCTTGAGGCATGTAATTTATGCACTTGTAACGTACAGAAGATACTACTTTGGAAGAAGGGACAGGCAACTCAAGAAGAGTACAAGGATGTTGCTAGGTTATGCAGCCCACTATTGTAAAAGGTAACAAGAAGTGTTTTTACAAATGCATTAACAACAAAAGGAGGGCCAAGGAGAATCTCCATCCTTTCTTGGATGCAGCAGGGAACATCACCACCAAAGATGAGGAGAAGGCTGAGGTACTCAGTGTCTTCTTTGCTTCTGTCTTTAATAGACAATTCAGTTATCTTCAGGGTATTCAGCTTGCTGAGCTGGAAGACAGGGATGGGGAGCAGAATCAACCCCCTACGATCCAGGTGGAAACAGTTAGAGATCAGCTATTCTGCCTGGACTGCCACAAGTCCATGGGCAGAATAGTCATGGGGCCAGATGGGATCCACCCAAGCGTGCTGAAGGATCTGGCAGAGGTGATAGCCAAGCCAGTTTCCATCATCTATCAGCAGTCCTGATCAACTGGAGAGGTCCCAGATGACTGGAGACTTGCTAATGTGATGCCAGTCTGTAAGAAGGGTAGTAAGGAGTATATGGGAACTACAGGCCTGTCAGCCTGATCTCAGTGCCAGAGAAGGTTATGGAGCAGATCATCTTGGGTGTGATCACATGGCATGTGTGGGATGGGGGAATCAGGCCTAGCCTGCATGGGTGCATGAAAATCAGGTCTTGCTTAGAATCATAAAATATTATAGAATATCCCAAGTTGAAAGGATTCTATGATACTCATTATGAGCCAGCAGTGTGCCCAGGTGGCCAAGTAAGCCAATGGCATCCTGGCTTTTATGAGTGACAGTGTAGACAGCAGGACTAAGGAAGTGATCATCCCCCTATACTCAGCACTGGTGAGTCTGTACCTCAAGTACTGTGTTCAGTTTTGGGCCCCTCACTACAGGAAGGACATTGAGGCCCTAGAGCTTGTCCAGAGTAGGGCAATGAAACTGTGAAGGATCTGGAGTACAGGACTTCCGGAGAGTGGCTGAGGGAACTGGGATTGTTTAGTCTGGAGAAGAGGAGGCCAGGGGAGACCTTATTGCTCCTACAGCTGCCTGAAAGGAGGCTGTGGTGAGGTAGGGGTCGACCTCTTCTCTCAGGTAAGTAGATACAGGATGAGAGGTAGCATCCTCTTGTTACGCCAAGGGAGGTTCAGGTTGAGAATGAGGAAAAAATTCTTCTCCGAAGGAAAGGTCAGTTATTGGAACAAGGTGCCCAGGAAAGTGATGGAGTCACCATCCCTGAGGGTGTTCAAGAAATGTGTGGTTGTGGCACTGAGGGGCATGATTTAGTGGGCATGGTGGTGATAGGCTGACTAGATGATCTTAGAGGTCTTTTCCAAACTGAATGATTCTATGATTCTATTATTCTACTATAAGCATTTCCCCAAGGGATAAGAAAAGGAATGAATTTTTGCCAAGGGTAGATTGGAAGGTGAGAGCTTAAGTAAATAATTTCTGCAACTGTGATGTCACATCCACTCTCTGTAATGAGAGGATGTTTCATGTCACTGAACTGCAGTGAATGACTAATGTAATACTATGGTCTATATGGCATATACAGTGTAATAATCCAAGCAATACACTAATTTTTTGTAGCCTCTTATTGAAAATAATAAAAGTGGTAGACCTGTACTTATGTAGGGAGACTACTGTTTTCTTTTTTTTTTTCCCCTCAAAATCTCTTTAGTCAATGATGGAGAGTAAAATGAAGGGTATCTTATGACAAAGATCTTATGGTGATTCTTAGCAAATGGTTTTTCCTGTAAATTTTCTCATGCATGTTGAAGAAGAGTGTGTTTTTGTCTGATTCAGTAAATTGTTTTGTAATTAAAGAATGTATCTCATAAAGTAGGAAACAACCTAATGTAATAGAGTAACAGAATTTAATTCGCTTCTGAAAATGGATTGCACGTCATTTCAAGATCTTGTTCCAGTGGCAAGTTCTATACTCACCAAAAGTGTCTGAAATAGGATCGCTGCCAGTCTGAAAACCTCCCATTTTAGCTTTCACACCTTCTAGTATTAGACTGGGGATGCCTCAGAGCTGGATATCTCTTTCTCCTTACCTAGATGGTTAACTAGCAACACCCATATTCTGCTCAGGATACCAGTCTCTGAGAGGACATTGTAAGGTAGAAAACCCTCTGACATGGCAAACTGCTAAGCACTCTGAGCTGGCTCAGTTCATCAGACACACATGTGGAGAGTCCAGTCCAAATTTCTGCAACTAGCCTCCTGGAAAAACATTCTGGGAAACAGTACATGGCTCCTTCTATTTATGTGACTTTTCAAGCAGAACGTCACCAATGGAATACATTGACATTTCTTTGAAATGCTTGAAAGAAGACTGACAGGCAATCACCATTGCTCTGAAAGATTTCTTTCCATGGGGCAAGACATTTCCACAGGGCAGTACCTCTTTGCTTCACCCCATCATCTCCAGGTAATGTCATCCAAAATGTCTGTCACTGGCTGAGAAATCTGCATGGGTACTCTGCTCACAGAGTAAGTGAGGAAAACAGAAGAAAGTACAGAGAACAGTTTTAGTTCTGTGGTCAAATATAGTTTTTTCCTGGGCCTGTTGTTACAGAATTTGGCAGTTTGTATCTCATGCACTCATCTGAGTCTGTACACAACAGTGCAGTTAAGAAAGTTCTTTCCTTTTGTTTTCATGGATTTATATTTTCCATTAAATTTTCCAGTCCATTTGTATCAGAAGGCTGGGCCTTCTGATCTTATTGAATATGCTGTGGCTTGTGCTGAGTTGTAATTTCAGGTGGCCAAGGCAGATGATCCCATTTGATGAGGATGTATCAGAGCAGCTCCCTGGGCATTCTGCAGTTTATCTTTTGGATCTGGTGTGGGATACAAGAGAAAGTGTCTCATATGATTACTAGAATTACTATAATCAATGGAAAAATGCAGGTAGATCACTGCAAACACAGAAAAGGTATTCAGAGATCATTAGACCAGACATCATTGACAGTTTGGGTTTATATATTCTGAAAAGGAACTTAATTGCGAGACAGGATGTCTGCTTTGTAGCATGTGTGGACAAGCCTAGAGTGATCCATGGTACTTCTGAAGTGGGACTCGGCTGAATTTCCCAGAGCGTAATTCAGCTGGAAGATCAGAACCACCAAATGTGGGTGACTCTAAGATCTCTATGCTAGTTCCCATCGTGGTAAATGGAAATCTAACCCACACGGTCAACGAATGCTAGAAACCTATTTGGCAGTATGTATAATGCAAATTAAAATGGACAAAATAAACATTCATATAATGTATATCTATTTTCACTTGTATTGTAGATTGTTGATTATCATTTAAAGACATGTTCCAGAGATACTGACATGCGAGTGATGCTGATTTTATTTCTATATGCACACCTGCTAAGCTTTCTGTGTTTCCTCATATCTTCTTTTGCTACCCAGATGTGTTTATGTAATGTCTGTGGAAGCATAATGTATGTATTTTGTACTGCCACCCCAACTGCCACCCAACAAGTAGCAACTTGTGGAACAGATGTGCCTAATGGCCACACCACAGCCTTGAAAGCTAAAATGGGGGTTTAGAGGGAGTGTGGAGGAGGACTTCAGGAATGCAATATGTTAATGTGTTGTCTTCAGCAGATGAAGGCAACACATTAGCAAGTACGGTATGCTACTGCTAATCCTATTAGCTAGAACTCAGGACACAGAAAATTTTAGCTTCAAGTAAAATTAAAAAAAAAAGAAAGAAAGAAAAAAGAGAAGGAGCTGGGAAAACTAGATGCCAGATGTATGTTATATTACTGTTGTTCCTGAAACTAAAACTTCAGTTGCGGATAACCAGGTTTTGGAAAGTAAGCCTTTCTTCTATCAATACCTGCACAGTTGTCTTTTTCTTTGCTTACATATTAAAACCAGTATTTTTAATTAGCAAATTATTAGGATAAGAATAATTTTGGAAGAGACTTATTGCTATGTGGGTTTCTTTTTAAAGGAAAAGGAATAAGGAATTTGCACTGACTTTTTTGTAAAACCTACATTTAAACACATTTTTCCATGCATTCTGGGTACATCTGGCCTTTTTACTTTCTGTAAGAGAGGCTGTGGATGCTCCTTCCCTGGAGGCTTTCAAGGCCAGGTTGGATGGGGCCCAGGGCAGCCTGATCTGGTGGGTGGCCAACCCTGCCCACGGTGGGGGGGTTGGATCTGAATGATCTTTAAGGTTCCTTCCAACCCAACCCATTCTATGATTCTATGAAATGCAACAAATAATCCCGTTTCTTTTCTTCAATTGAAAATGAATATCACTGTTTCACTACTGTTTACTGCAAGTTGAACCCTGCTCAAGCACATGTTATTTACAGTTACAGATAGACCAAAAACAAGCTGGATGATGATTTCCAAACTGAGACCATTGGTCTAAAAATGTCACTTCCAACTTAATCCTAGAATGTGTGTAGAACCATAAAGGCTTGCTTATGCTGTTGTTTGCAACCAGCCCCAAATTTTCTCAAAGCACATGATAGTAAAATTCTTCAGAGCATGTATGAGCTGAAGGAATTTTGTCCAGGACAGAACAGCTCTTCAGTCATCCATTCCTAATGTTAAGGCAGCTGATTTACTTTCCATGTACAGTGAGCACCATGTAATAATATAACATGTAATCCTCTTGCTCATGATATCCTTTGTTTCTATAGCATCATTTTTTATGTTGCAAAGCTCATAGCAAGGAAGATATCTGCTCAGGTATTTTACTGCAAACATATCTTGGATTTAGGCAACACCAGAAAACACCATTAAGATTTGTAAGTCAAGCAACAAGGAAATTCATACATGTGGGTATTTGGAAAGAAAAAGGGGTGATATATATTTTAATACAGCTGAAATTAACTGGAGATAGCCTCAATGCAAAATTACTTTAGAACTCTAAATAGAGCTTACCATTCCCAAACAGGTACAAATGTCATTAGCAGTTTTTGCAAATCCTGAAATGCTCCAGATGTCATATTATTGCTCAGCACAATGCAAGGGTAAGCGTATGAGTGCATAGGTACTCATATTGTTGGAGGTGATTTCATAGCAATATATTTAAAATTTATTTTTATTCTCCAAATCATAGTCAGACTTCAAGGATACCAGAAAGATTAATTGCTCTGTCATAATTGATTTCCCTTGACAGCAAGCTGTAGACTCAGGAAATCAGTAAGTATAAGTATATATTAGTGAAAGTTCATTTCTCCTATTCACCACAGAAATGGCTTTCATGAAATGTGTCACTGAGGTAGTTAGAAATCATTATGGCCAACTTGGCTAACTTGCTGGTGGCTTGGGGAAGTTTTGCATAGGAAACATAACACAGGTGCTTTGTAGGAACGAATTTATTTGTTTCTTACAGATACACAGTATTGAAACCTTACTACTTTATTTAGCAGCTTATCCAACCCAAAAATTAACTGGGAAAGCTCTCACTAGTGTTTCTCATTCAAAAGAATTACCTGACAGATATTTGTTATAACCAAGACAGGACATGAGTAAGACAGTAAAGCAAAAGTAAAGGCTTAAAAAATTTGGAGAAACTCAGACTCAAAACAGAACATTCACTTCTGAGCAGCTTTTTAAAATTGGTATTTTCATCAATTGTGAAGAGAGCAGCAACAGGCAAGAGGGAATTACGAAGATGAGTGTCACAGTGTCCCTGACCTCATATTTGCCTGGTGGCAATGTCGGTGGACATCTTCCTAGGACATCCTGGGTATGCACAGAGGCTGTGCTTAGTGATGTCTACATCACCCCTGGCAAGGAAAAGGTTGCTTCACCTTGCTCTTCCTACATTCCTCTTTAAAGGCTGAGAGAGCTAGGTCTGTTCAACCTAGAGAAGACTGAGATGGGATCTGGTTAATGTTTATAAGTATCTGAAGTTTGGGAGGCAATTGGATGAGGCCAGACTCTTTTCAGTAGTGTGTAGTGATAAGACGAGGAGCAGTGGCTTAAAACTGGAACATAGGAAGTTCCACACAAATATGCAGGACTTCTTTACAGGGAGGGTGACAGAGCGCTGGAACAGGTTGCCCAGAGAAGTTGTGGAGTCTCCTTCTATGGAGATATTCAAGACCCATCTGAACCCATACCTGTGTAACGTGTGGGAAACCTGCTTTAGCGGGAGAGTTGGACTCAATGAGTTCTGTGATTCTGTGACTCTTGTGAGTAGAACTTGAAGTGAAGCCATGAGGAAGAACAGTCTTTGTTCTCAGAGGGAAAGAGCAACCAGGCTATTCCTGGTGACTACGCAGATTGTCTAAAAATGTGAGATCTTGTATCCATCCTTCCTTGTGCACTGGCTGGTTATCAAACACGTGTTTTTTTCTAATGTAACAGAAAGAATTGATAACCATTAATTCTCCACACTACTAGCAATACTTGTCCTACTGAGGAACTAGTAATTGTTATTAAAGACGGGGCACTGTGTTGCTAACTGATGTTCAAAGACAACCAAAACACAACTCTGACCCTAGAGCACTTTATGGTCAAAGAAAAGTTGAGTTATATCTGCATGGAGAGGCGGGTGTAAGCAGTAGTGACATCATTTGTCAAGATGACAGGCAGTCCTGGATGCCTAATGCACGACATCCTCATGTTTTCTCATAGGGAGCAAGGAGTCATAGAGGAGAAAGCTCTGCAGCTGATAAAGAACCACAGAGAAGAAAATTTCTTTAAATAGCAAAAAGAATCATAGCTTGAACTTACTTCCGTATAAACTGATAGAAGGAGCAGATGTCAGATAGAGTCTGTACCAAGAGTTGTGAAAGATCTAAAGGCATTTGAATATGAAAAGGAGTAGCCTATATTTTATCTGATCAAAGAAGAATGATGTGGCCAAAGAAATAGACTAGAAAAATGGTCTCTGCACCAGGATTTCTCTATCAGTGGAGAACTGCACTCGTCAAGTCCAGAGGAAAGAATGCTGATGTAGCAAATGATGAGAGCCTCAATAAGAATTTTAGCTGTGGGGTTTGATAGGAATTGTCCTATCTGTAATACATTATGCAGAAAAGATCTGCAATATCAAGGCATTACCACGTTGTGAGGAGCAAACAGAGGATGATACCTGAGTTATAGTCACAGGGGAAAGAGAGAGGGAATGCTGTCTGTCACAGAACAGACATCTGCAGATAGGCATGGCTACAGGTCTTTCAAGGAAAAGCAGGCATTTCTTGTTTTAGGCAGTCTGAAATTTTGAGATTGCTTTGAGCTTGCTCAAGAAAAGCTGAAGACTAGTTCTGACATTTTAGTAACAAGTAGCACTGTTTTGAGAACATGTGCATATATGGCTTTGTCTTTGTTCAAAATGTATTAATATGTAAAATCAAAGTGCAGAGACATAGAGCTTGTTTGGGATCTGGAGGGCATGGTGATTTTTTATTTTAAATGAGCAGAAATGGACAGAAGGCTGAATTACTCTTATGATCTTTTATTGAAAGCGGTCATTCAAGTCCAAGCACAAAAAATAAAGGGAGGCTCAGATGCTACTTTGACTCACAGGGAGGTAGTTGCTGCTATCCTACTAATATCTTCTCAGATAAATGAGAAATAAGCGAGGGTTGTAGTTGTGGTTCTAGAGAAAGGCCACTGGAGAACTACAACAAGGTTGTGGGTACATCTGCACCTTGCCTTGCAGTCTGGTGCAGAAATACCTTTCTATTGGAATGCACTGTTTGGAAGCAGAAATTAGAGAAATTCAGGGCAGAAGTAAACAAATTCTCCAGTGTGTTTCTGAGAGCGTATTTCAATATTGAGGCAGTCATTTGAGTGTTAGAGTGGATTTTCTGTATTTTGAATTCTTCACAAATAAGTGATGAAAGATTTAGCTACGTCCGCAATTAGGGACTTTGTGCCACAGCTCCTAGTGGGGTTTTATGATTGTTATTGCCAATAACAATTCAAGCAGGTGAATAAACAGGTGAACAGATCAAATAACACTTTCTGCCCTTGAAAACTGTGAACTAGATTAGCACTGATAGAACCAACATGGACCTTCAAGTTCTCTGAATAATAATTTGTCACACTTCACTTTGAGCGATAAGTAGCCTCACTAAAGCCATGCAAGCATACATGCAGGCAAGGTTAAGAGTAGCTGGGTATTCTTGGTTTAGTGAGGGCTGAAAACTGCAATGTCTATCAAACTTCCTTCCTAGTAAAATAAGATATTTGCAAAGAGCAGGAGGCCAGAAACTGAGCTGTAAATTTGATACCATAGGCATAACAGTGAGTTCTGGTTGTGGCTGGTGATTTCCCTTGTTTTGTGAAACATTAAAATTTTGTTTGTGTTTTAGCAGCTCACAGCTGCAGAGATCACTGTGAGCTGCAGCTCCAAATGAAGTTTGAGATAACCACAGAGGATTCGGGCCTTTGTCTCTGAATTCCAGCTGCTCATTTCTTACTTCAAACACTTGCAAAAATTTATAGACACTGCTTGTCATTAAATCTCCTCTATCTGCCTGTCTTACCATGCTCTGAGAGCTGAAACAAAGCTGTCTAAGAGATGCAAAGATACCTGAAAACATAAAACCTCCAACCTGATAAGTTAAAAGGATTTTTATAAATTAAATAAAAACTGCTATTGGCAGTTTCTGGAACAAACACAAATATGCACATTCATATGTGCATTTCCTGAATTCTTTCCCTCTGTTTTTTGTTTATTTATTCAAAAGGGTTTAAAGTGCAAATGTGTTCCTGGTATTAAATACAGCACATATTTTAACAACTTAAAGCAGAAGTACTCAGTGTGCATTTGTCCTCTTTCATGATTACATTGAACAGCTTTTATATTATTTTAGTATTATTTTGTAGTTACTGTGTACTGAGTATCCTCTGAGCTACACAGAGGTAAGAGACAAGATGAAAGTGTGGCACATTTGGCTGCCATTAATCATTACCAGCTTTTAATACCAGCCCCACCTTCTCTGCTGCGGTTTCTCTTGGGTGGAGAAGTGCTGGATGCTGAGGAACATGGGATCATGTGTGTATGAAACGTGGGGTGCTGGGGGCAGGATAGAGCTTCTCCTGCCATTTATTTTTCCCAGATGATGACAGAGAATGGCCAGATTTTATCAAAAAGTGTGGATTTGATGCTCAGCTACCATTACTTTTATATCTTTACTTGAAGAGATACCAAGTCAGTGCCTCCAGTTGCACTGCAGTACCTTAAACCAGTACCTTGCATTGTGGCGAGCATGTGCATTTATTTGTCTTGGAGAACTGGAAACAAAGGGAAGAAAATCAAAATATCACGGCCTCCTTCTTTGCAGCATCTATTTTTATTGCTGTGCATGTGGATTTAATGAAGTAGGTGATGGAAATCAGAGGTGCTCTCTTTGCCCACTGCAGCACTAGGATGAACACCTCGGTGATCTTAAATTTATCCTCTGGCTGCCCTTTCCTCATGACTGCAGAGTGAAACGAGGCAATAACCTCATTTGATTTGCACATCCCACAAAACTTGCCAGTGAGGCTGGAGACCTCTGTACAGCTGATTTAAGTCTTGTGGTGCTGGGTTGGCTTTTTCTTCACTGACTGCATAGAGGTATTCTGCAGACCCCCAGGTTAGAAAATGCAGAAGTAGATGAATGTGAGAAACTTGAGGCTGACAAATTTAAAGAAAGAGAGAGAGAAACATGTTGTTCATGCAGTATGAGGGGGACAAATGTGAGTTACCAGTATGTCTACACAAATTTATTTTTCAAATGGTGCAAGTGGAGATATGGTCTAAATGAGGTATTTTGGGCACGGTTTCCAATAAGATCATAGATACAGCAAAATTCAGACACCTCATTGGTGAGGACTAAAGCAGATCAAGTGTATTTCATTTAATTATGAGCTGAGAACTTAAAGAACATGGCATATGTCAACCATGTCCCACAGGTGAACACAGACTAATAGCACAGACAGAAATCAGATCCCATGGAGAGAAAATACCGTGTGTGAAGGCATGACATAGAACTAAGCTGTATTTCAAGGGGGGAAGCATTTAGATTCTGGACATGCACATTCAAGCTATTAGTGTACTTATTAGGAAATGATGCGGATGATTCCCACCAGGCATCTGGAATTTCTTAGAAAACTGTTTTTCTGGGTATTATTGAAGTTAAGTTGTCTTTTGTTGATTAGTGAAGAAAAAATTAAAAAAAGATAGCAGAGTCAGAAGACTTTGGGCAACAGTTTCTTGGAGTCAAGACAGCAAAATGCTTTGTTAGTTTGGATTTGTCAACCTGATACTGACGTTAGCTAAGAAAGTTAATAGTCATCAGCTTTTCTCCTCAATAATAATGCACTCATGTTTGCAGGTGATGTATATGCATTCTTACTTATCAAAGCTATGAGCCAGATAGAGCTCCAAAGGCCATTTGATTAAGTAAACTGAAGCTTCATTCTTCTAAGCACTGTGGCTATTGTGACCTTCGTGGAAGTCAGTAGGTGTAACTCATTATTTTAGTTGCTTTTGTTGTGTGTTTGTTTGGTTTTTTTAACACTTTCAGATACATTTTCTTGTGTTTTGTTTTATTTATTATTGTTATTTTACATTCTATTTCTTTGTTTCCACTAGGCTTATTCTGAGCATGTTTTATAATGGGTCTGTCAGAGGTTTTACACTCAAACTTTATTTATGGCCATAGAAGAAACATACCTTCTAGATATAGGCAAGATTTTATTAGTAGCGTCCTTTAAATTTTAACAATGTAATCCCATAACTATTATTAGTTGACTTCTAATTCTTACAAAAAATGTTTCAGTAGTAGTACTAATGTTAAAATTGTTATATGCACACTTCTTAGTTTCTACCACTTTTCACGGTGCTTTGTTCACCATCTGTTGCTCCTGCAGGCCCTGAGGTTAGTGCTTTCAGGCTGGTGGGGGTCAGAGTGCATTCCAGCATGTCATTGGCATCTGGAGCCCTTCCCTGGGATGGATATGATTCTCATGTTAATGGTTTATTTTTCCTCACTCTAGGATCCGCTTGGAGCCATTTTATGCTTGCTAACATGATTTTAGACCTTGCTTTTTCTTCACTGATATGAAGATCCAGGTTATGACCAAATTTACCATATACAGTTCCTTGCATGTATGTTAGATGCTATTTCTTTGTTCTCTTTGTTACACTTAAATGCAGCTTTGTCCAGATCCAGGTCTGGATTTCTTTAGCATAGCAAGGTCAGTTGTTTATAGCCATGAGGTCTCCAATGCCAGTGTCCATCTTTATCACCCCACACCTGTACCCTCTGCACTGAAGCTGCAAATCTGTGGGCTGTCATCACCAATGGAAACCACATATTACGAGGCTACAGGATAACACAGGTCAGGACAATTCCAGCATGCTTTGCACAGTATGGAGTGTATATACAGAAAATGTGAATTACTGTACTATGTGAAAGGTACCTGTAATTGGGAGTATCAAATATGTATTTTCCTAATGGGCTTTCCAATCACCTTCTTTTTATAATGTAGATGGGAGCAAGCTGTTGGGGTTGGATCTCTGTTTTCATTTGTTTTAGGAAATATTTTCCAGTCTCAGTAATGGTTTGCCAAAACAAATAATTCGGTATATTCCAAATTTGGCAGAGCTGACATTCTAGTCACTGATTATTAATATCATCAATAAAATACGGGTGCAAAAACACAGTCTGATACAAAATTGTGTCTAATGGAATTTTATATGAAATTCAGCAAAAAGCAGTAGGAGCACTGGGGCAAGGCAAAAGCAGGAGGCCAGATTTGTAATTCTGTGTTTACTTATTTCTAGTTCCCCATTTGTGTTTTCTTCAGGAATATGTAATGTTTTTTTTCTCCCTATTTATTCCTATTTTTTCCTGGATGAGAGTATGTTTGAGTTACCCTGAGACACAAGTCCAGAAATGTGTATTAGATACCGTGAACTGTGGGTGCACACCCATAAAATATTAATCTTCAGGCACTTACTGAATGTCTCCCAAATCTAAGGGGATGTTTGCAGATGCAGCGTAAGGGATCGTGCAGCTGGGCTGCTATTACCGAACCTGATAACCAGGAGAGCATACTTTGCGTTTGTGATAAGGGAAGATGAGAACATCCTTATTTTCTCTTATCTTCTGCATCTGTAAATTGGCACTTTCTCTATCACTCTAGACACTGAGAACCAGGTACAGCGGCTCAGGGCTTCTTCTCAAGTATACTCGTGTTAAGCCATTTAGCTCAGCATCAGAATATGTTAGCAAAAACTAGCCTCTGTTAGTGTTTGGGCCAAGCTAAATTCCCTGCTGTTAAACCCCACTATTTCGTTTCCCTTCCACCTTGAGAATGTTGGAGCTGTTCAGCAGTTCTTGCGTGTTAAATCATGCGCAAAGGAAGCAAAAGCTATTTACAGAGCTCCTTCCATTTCAGATTCCTTTCTCTTACTGTCAGTAATTCAAGTGTGGGTTGCACTAACTATGAGATACAGATCCAGGTGCATGTATGGGAACAGGGCCAGTATGTTTTTAACAGGCTGCAGCACACCAGGTAACCACCCAGCAGTAATATACTGACTCCAGCAATATTGCTGGACTTTTAAGTTTTGGCTGTAATGAGCCATGCTATTATACCCATTTTCAAGTGATCAGTAGTGGGTACAGATAACCAAATGAAAAATTCCTCTAAATGCAGCTCTTCCTCAGCTGAGTTATCACATGCCACCAAAATATGCATAATAATAGGTAAGAGCTTCCACATTTCCAGCATTACTTTGTCAGCTGAAATATCTCAGCAGAGAAATTGTGCTTGGACTGATTCAGGCAGATTATGCTGAAGGATCTTCACTTGCAGAGAATGTTTATTTAGATCTATTACGGGCAGATGCTGAAAACACCCCATAAGTTGAGCGAGTTGCAAGTATGAAAGACTTGAGGGGACAAACATTCTCTGCCAATCTCTTACCTGTAAACTGTTTGCCAGATTAGGAACAGAAGTTGTAACTTTTACTGCAAGGGTGCTGTAATTAGTTACATCATGAACCAGTTCTTTTTGCGCAGTGTAATATACAGGTGCTCATATACTCGGACAATTTTATGCTGTCGGCTGGTGCAGTGGGCTCATTATTGTCGTTCTGAAGTGAACTTTTAAACATGTAATTACATGGAGCTGAAGTAAAAATCATACTGTAATAGCTAGTATAAACAAGATATTCAATTTCAAGCGGTTCCATAAAACTTAAAGTGGGAAAAGTTAATAATGGGAGGCTTAAAAATAGAACCATGCCCTTTTCATAATTTAAGTCACTCTAAAGGGCAAAATATACTGTGAAATCTTATATTTAGGCTATTGCTTTTCTTTTTTAACAGGACTGGGAGTTCCCACATTTTATGGGTGATGTTGAAGTGAATCTTCCAGGCTTGCCATCTGCACACATGCAGTTCAAAGTACCTTATTTCCAAAAGATCTTAAAAGAGGAGTATCACATTCATATAACAGGTATGTAACCACACAAACTGTGATACAGGCACACGTTGAACTGCTTCTGTGTAGGAAATGAATGCTAACATGTTCTTTACCACATATTTTCTTTGTTCTTCCCCATCCCCATGGATGATTGCTGTTTTTCTATCTGTTTAACTCTCCCTATCAGTATCATCCATATATAAGCCTCTCAGGGAAATGAGGAATCTGTATCTTGCAAATCAGAAAGACCTGCTGTTTGTCATGGATTCCAGCAACTTCTTGTGACACTAAGTAATACCTAGTGTAGCTTCAGAAATCTTTTATCTAAAATTACTCTCCAGGGGAATTAGCTGCTTATTTCATTTAAAATCTCTTATGCTTTCAGATGCCTTTGCTGTGATTTATGCTAATGTCTTTTCATAACTTCGGTCATTCTCGTCTGGCAAAGGCCACTCACAGCCATACTTCCATCACTCATTTAACCAAAAGTAGACAGTTAAATAACTTCAAATAAAATAGAGTCTCAGTTATTCAAATGGATGGCACACACAGATAAAAGTACCAGTCCTTACATACTATGAGACAGTGTTTGAATAACAGTAGAGAATGAAAAAGAAAGGAAGGTTAAATAGAGATAAATATTTTGCTTTTACTTTCAAGCTGTGCAGAAGAATGCCGTGGCAAGAGAGAAATAAATAGTACTGTATAGCAAAAGAATGCAAATGTGAATTGACAGAGGTCTTTAGCTGCTAATATAAACAATCATAGTACATGGCAGTGTATGGGAATAAGATATAGAGAGCATCTAATGATACAGCCATATGAAATTCCTGCAGAGCAGGGACAAAAGGAGTATTCAGAGATCATACAAAGACATGGCCAACAGCTGGCAGGTGAGACCTAAGCCTACCAGGCATCAAAAGACAAGGAAGGAAAATGTGCCAAGGAAGAAAGAATGAGGAACTGGGACTCACCGGAGATAGGCTGAATGAAGAGAAGGCATTTTCAGAAGAGATGATAGAAATTGGAGTGATCAGGTTGGAAACCAGAAAAGAAAAGAAAATGAGTGCAAAAGTTACCTGCAGGCTGTTGAGTAAAAAGGAGGCAAATGGGCCAGTAGAAAGTAGAGATAAAGAGATGGAAAGTTTTTTCAAGTTGTATGTAGGTTCCCTGTTGGAGTACTGATAGGAAATAGACAATAGGCCACAGGAAATGGGTTTGGGGTACATCTAAATGAGATGGTTTGAGATCAGGAGCAGGATGAAGTGAAACAGGTAACTGATGTCACTGTCAGTGGCAGAAGATACAGAATGAAAGGAGATGTGTATTTGACAAAGAACACATTTTTCTCTCTGAAGTGAGAAAAGTCTTGGGTAAAAAGGGAAACAAGAGAGCAAAAAAGGAGTGGAAGAATCAAGTATCTGGCATGAATAGGCATGGAATTCAGGCCTGCTTCTCAGGACTAGAGCATGAATTTGAAGAGACTCCAGATCTGAGGATCCCGGATGCCCTGCAGTTATTCCATGGAATAAAAAGCAGTAGTGAAATGGGTGCACATAGCAGCTTGAACAAAGACTGAGTAATGACTGGGTGAGCTGTGCCATTAGATGCAGGAACTCAGGATATAATTAATGTAAATGAAAACCAATGGGTGGTAGAAGAGGGACTGAAGAGTGAAGAACAGTTTTGCATTGCAGAAGAGTCAGGGATATTGATAAGCAGAGAAGAGCTAGGAATAAGCAACAGCAAAGAACATAAATTACGTATCAGAAATACAACTGCTAGCAGTGGTGCTGTTTAAAAACAAATCAACTGAGATCAATATTTATACATTCTAGAGTCTTCTGCAGAGAGGACTGGAGGTCTTTCTGATTTTCTGGCAAGAAAGCATTCTTTTAATGAGGATGAGCTAATGAATAGGGGCTGAGGAATATTTTTCCCTGCTCAGCATTAACAAGATCCATTTATTAGATTCACTAGACAAATCAATCCATTTGACTGCACATCACGTACTCTGTCTTCTGAGTGCCTGTTTTATCTCAGTGCTACACCACCCTTTAGGAGATCTAATAAGCAGCCATAACACATGGCAAGGAACCTCCCTTTGGGTAAGTTTTGCTTGAACCATCTGTTCTTGCCATCAGTTCTTAGGTTAGGTTAGGGTATCATCTTGGATCATTTTCAAACTCTAGTTCTTGTGTGGATGTGTAGATTCTTCTAATTTTCTACTTAAATCAAGGAACTAATAATAGAAGGAAAAAAATAGTTCTTTATATATATTTAACAAGATGAATGTAATCAAATCTAAAATGAGGGTAGAAAGTGAAAGAACCTGCGGCAGATGACATGTGGGTAGGGTATTGATAAGGGAGGGAATGCAAAGCCTCATTAAAACCTTATTTGTTTAAGCTCTGTTTAATACATGAGATCCAAAATGTTAAACTTAACTGTGTAACTTTTTGTTGTTGTTGTTACAAGCAGGAAAAAAAAAAGACGAGGGCCCGAATATCATTTATTTTTGTACTTGCTATTGTGATAAGGTCAAGTTGCAAAACTACAGTCCATGCCCCAGTGTCCAGAAACTGAAAATCCATTTCTCCTAGTAGTGAGAAAAAAGAAGTCATGGCTGAAATATCATTTCCCATCTTTTTCCTTGCAAATATTATTCTTCATAAGTTTTATGTATTTGGTCACTCTTGACTGATATAAACAAGAGCAGCCCCTGGACTCCCCTGAGCAGCCCTATTCAGCGCTGGGTTGCTCTAAGGAGCAATAGTCCCACGAAGAATCAGTTATAAGTGTAGGGACATGCAGAGAAGTAAATGACATTAAACCACCTTTCTGTTGATGTGTGCTTAATGACTTGGTATATGGTCTGTACAGATGAAGGATTTCACAGTTATGCGATCTGTGTTGCCAGCTCTCCTGAGTTTATTGTCTTTTAAGATAGTTGATTACTAACGTGTTTTTTTGTTGTTGTTGTTGTTTTTGTTTAATCTTGAAGTCTTCTCTCCTGTATTCAGTACCTGTGTGAGAACATCTACTTGCATATTTTTTAAAATGTACCTCATGATTGCAGAGAGAAAAAAAAAAATGTTACTTCTACATAGGTCCTTGTCTCGAAAAGCAGATAAATGAAGCAGTATTGAGTGCATTATTTTTCATTTATCTGGCTACTTTGAACAAGTAGCATGCTTTTTTAGGCCTGACTTATGATTTCTGAATGTTTTAAACTGTCAGTTATGTTGACATCTGCAGACTGTTGCTTATATGCTTCACTGTAATTTTGAATTTACTATCAAAAGCCTATCTCATTTTTACTGGTAACTGAGTACCTCATTTTGCCCACATTTCTTTGCATCTAGGAACTCCTAGCAAGAATCTACTCAGTATTAAACATTTTTATCCTGTTTTGATAGACATTTTTATCCGTGAACATCAAAAATATCTTGAATTCCTGCATTTGCTTAACTGATGCGGGTTTCCCTTGATAGATGGCTCACTATAGTGTGTATGTTTTCCTTCCTGGCTGTTGTTTATGAAAATACATAATCTAGCCTAGTTTCTATAATACCCAGGGAAATTTGTAATACTTTAAAGTAAATTTTGTTACTTCCAATTCTTTTGTTGTTGAAAGGCACTTGGAGGCCAGGCTGGTGCTATCTAATAGCACAGATCCAGGAGAATTGGCTGTATAGTTTCAAATAAGTTCCAAATGTGGAATGTTAAGGTTTAGGTATCAAAACAAAGGGGAGATTTTTCTGTTTGTAAATGTGTTTCTGAGTTCTGATCTAGGCGTGCTCTTCCACCCAAAGGAGAAATTGTCACCTTCATGATTGACAAGTGCCTGGTATGGCTGGCTTGTGGAGTTAAACCAAAAGAATGTCTAGATCCAGGCCAAGCATCACCTACACAGATATGCCTGAAGGAGCCCGAGGGCAAAAATAGAAAGGTTAGAGGTAAAAACAAAGATGTCCGTGCACACAGACATTAAAAGATCTCAGAGGATTTGCTGCTTAGTTCAGCTGTGAGTGGTCTGTATGGATGTATCTAGCCAATAGCACTGACATGACAGAAGAGATGAAGAATGTTTCTAAGATATCTGTATGTTTTACAGAGGTGTCTGGATGTTTTTAGACACAAAATGCAATTGAGATAAGAATCTAAAGACGACATTTTCTACATAAGCCTCTGGCTGTGGTTGCACAGCATGAGGCCAATTGAGTCTAGCCTTAATAAGTGGGATTTTCATATGTCCTCTTGACATCTGGAGAGCTCCTGAGGACTGGTTTCTACACTAGAATTCTGTTTCTAGGACATGACTACTCCATTACAGAGTGGCCTTACAAAAATAAAAATGCTCCGTAATTCCATAATCAGAAGCTGTTTGGAAGCATTTAGACCTGCAGGATCTGTCTGCCTCAGTTGCCTGGTAAACCAGTTGCATGTGATGTTGTGGACCAGTTGCTTAACCTTTTGTAGAATTTTTGAGCCTCTTTAAAAATGAGCAATACCCAAACATTTTGTTCAGCTGGCAGAAATGCGTGACCCTTCAAATGTCGTGTGTAACAGATAAGGACTTCAACACTGTAAATGGTGCTTGTGAACCAGGTGTGTTTTAAGTAGTGCGTGGCTGAATGACAGCCAGTTTTGCACCTGATTTTCTTCATTGTAACTCCATTGAGGAGTCTGGGTATATTTGACTGGTTTTGTGGTCTTGGGATCTGCATCCTTCCAACTCGTCTATGGAAAATCTATCTGATTGAAGAAGAGCTAAACAATGCCAGGTGTATGCAAATATTCTTGGATGCACAGACCTCCCTAGAGCAGTAGTGGTACTGATCCTACAGAAGTTGGCTAGGAGACAAATTAAAGAACTTCATTATGTGGGACTCCATTTTCCCTTCCAATTTTTAATCTGGAATTTGAAGCATTGTAAAATTAATTGTATTATGGTTTTTTGCTTGTTTTGTTTTGGTGGGGTTGGTTTTTGTTGGATTTTTTTTGTTTGCTTTTGTTTGTTTTTTGTTTGTTTGTTTTGTTTTATTATTATTTTTTAAGAAAAAAAAAAAAACTTTATAATATATTTATCCCAACTCTGTAGAATGATAGGCTTGAGCCTATCACAAGGTGCAAGGTCAGGAGTGACTCATAACTTACAAAGTTCATTTCCTTGAGCTTGATATATGATTTAAAGTTTGCTATAAACAACATTATGCTAAAATTGAGTTGCAATAGACAATAATTTTATATACATTTGTGTATAGAGATTATACTTGTATATATAGTTAAAGGTTGGTTAGTATCTTCAGTCTCAAAAATGAAATGTCATGTGTAATTATCATTAGATGTTTGTGAGAAGAGACTGTCAGACCTCTTGGGTCAGACTGCTTCAATACATTTATCACCTATCTAGAAGAATTGCTTGGTAAACTGGACTTATTTGTCTATCATGCCTGCTAATGCAGCTAAGTAAAGTACACATCTTGGAAGAGAGATAAACAGCAGAGGACAGTGTATTCTAGAAGAAGGTAAATACTTTCTGTAAGTAACCAAGACAGCGCTAACTCCCATTTTGTGTCACAGGAGATTAACACAGCCCTTGGCTACAGGGAATACGGAGTAGGAGTTGAAAGATATCGTTGTGTTCATATGTTTGTAGTGAGACTTACAGAATTTAGTTCTGGTGACAACAATTTTCAAAGGAAAAATCGTTGAACTCATATATCATGGCAGTGAAGCAGAGAATGTAAAAATAGTCTAGAGATGAGAAATTAAAGGAGTAGATCCAACAGAAAACTGAGAGATGTCAGGCAACCAGCTGGCTCTTAGGTATAGTGGACATAACTCAGTTAAGTGAAGTTTTTGCATCTAAGCTGATTGTCTAAGCACCGTTTACAAGCGGTAATACAACTGGTACACTCAGGGAAACTTTGGGCTGTGTTCCTGTCTGCCTTACTGTATCTGGGGGCTAAGTGAGGAAGTTTCAAGTTCATGCTTTTAATAAAACAAGGAAGAATTGAAAGGTACATCTCTTTTATATGGGGTAAGTACTCTAATTCTTGGTATGAGGAGTGGAACCTTTTTTAAACATATCCAACACAGAAGATTCACAGTGATGAAATCACAGTGTAGGAGAGGTTCTACATGAGGCCTGAGACCAAGCACCTAACAAACTCTATTCAGCATTGTCAGTATCTTCTGCTAGCTTCTTAGGTGACTCCATCAGCAGGCTGCCATCTCGAGTGTTACTGCTCAGATGGTTTATTCTGCATGTTGTACTTAGGGCTACATGGTCACAGATGAGGACTGTGAAATCCACTGGGTGCCATCAGGCCTAAAGATGTGGTAGTTCACATCTCAGAATTAAAATAGGTAAGTTCCCTTTGTCATTCATACCTGAAGTTTGTAATCAAGATTATAGCAGTATCATTTGGCCTTTATAAAGGTCGTCTCAATAATTTCTCCAATTCATTACACTTCCTATTTTGATCTTTTAGTTGTCCGTTTTTTCCTTACGTATTTTCACTGTTGCCAAGTCTGTCAGATGGGAAAGAGCAATCCTGGCCCAACATGAGTCTTTTCACTTCCTGTCATCCACTTCCTGCAGTCTAACAGTCTCTGGAAAGTAACCTCTTTTAGCTCTGCAGAAATGCAGAGTACCAAATACGTATCTGTAGGTAAACAGATAATGGTTCTAATATTTATGTTTTGTTGGCATTTGTGTTTAGCCCATTTTCCTAAGAAAATGAGAATTAAATGACAATGTTCTCTGTGGGGATTGGTCTCATTCTTTCTTTCCAATATCCATTCATCATCAAACAACTCTTGAGCCAGATTCAAGAATATTTCTGGAGGGTAGGAATCTAAACATATTCCCATTATGTCTTGGGAATTAGTGATTAGTTAAGGAAGTTAGGTTTCTAGGTAAGGAAAAATCATCTAAGTCAGTGCCTAGCTGAGGAAATACAGATAGAAGTCAGTCATTATGTATTCTTTTTGACAGCAGCCAATTGATCAGTGAATGTGTGTCCCAAGCAGCCCATCAACGCACACTATGCAAGGTGTATTCTGGCTCTGTTTGCTGAAAGCGTATGTGTGGTGGGTAAACTAGGGTTATTCTGATGGGGAGAAACACAGGAAATACAGGACAGAAATCCACTGGAAACTGTATCAAACTAGATCATACTGTTTCTTAATGTTAGAGGACTGCTCCATAAGTAATGTCTCCTCTTTTACAATGTTGGCCCACAACATCAGAGGCAGATGTTGGTAGTATGGCAGTACAGGTTGAACCTTCTCACCATTATTCCACTTCATTAAAAGGTCAATTACAGTCTTGATGAAAACCAAGAAAAAAGAAACTAGAGTTATTAAGGAATTATGTGAACAGGAATCACTGCAAGGTCTTTTCAGTGTAGTTTGATTTCTGGATAGTGACAATAACACAATTGAAAGAACACTGTCTTACAGTTCCAGTGTAAATGCAAACTAGATTGAAGAAGACAATTAAACACAATTGCTAACATGCAAGGAGTTACTCTAATGGAGCATACTGGTCCATGGCTCAGTTTGAACATACAGAGGAACTGAAATCCACTTACTCTTTATCAAACATTCATTTTGTTTTTCACTTGAAGCTTAGTTAAATATGGTTCTAGCATAAATGGTTTCATTCATCGTCAGTAGGGGCATTCCTCCACAAATGTCCTTTCACATAATGCTGTGATGTCAGTCGCAAATTCTCCATCCAAACACAGCTTTGATGTATGTAGTCTTGCTGGATTCTTGGGTGGTGCCAGTCATTACTGCGTAGATATGATCTTAACATATGTTCAGCTAAATACAAATTAGATGCCTTAAGTATGAAAATAGTATAATTTTTTTGTGTGTTTTTAAAGAATAATTTAGCTTATAAGGAATGCCTGGAGGTCATCTGTTCCAATATTCTGCTCAAAGCAGTGATAACTTTGCTATTGCATAAAAGTACCTTTTATATGTTTTGGATGCCTAGAGGAGGCATGCAAAAGAGTAGTTTTAAATGATAAACAGAGAAAGCATTCTTCCTCCAATATCCAGGGGCTTAATGTTAGACTATGAGTCACTCCTTGGAGGAGTTTTTCACTACATACAGCATAGGAAAGCTAAGCTGACTAACCTTCCAGTATTAAAATCAGCCCTTACTTTTTCTTAAGGGCATAATATCCCTAAATAGTCATTTATCCAATTGCCTCATCTGTGAACATTTGGACACCATGGTTGGTATATTAAACAATATCTGTACGTGCTTAAAACATATATGCTTAAAAAACCCCAGAAGAGTCTCATTTCAGTCATTAGTGGCATACAAATATTTCTGTTAAATATAGCCTTTTCAAGGAGAATTTCCATGTCAATATTTTCAAAGTCCTGAAATTAATGCTTTTTATGTTTATTGATCTATACCACATCACGTAATTATCTAATCAACAGATCACCTACAAAATGCAGTGTGAATTCAATTGATATACTGCTGTGCTTGCATTACAAAATTATTTTATTATGTGCCCAGACCTAACTGTAAAATACTAAGGGATATTCAGCACAAAGTTGATTACAGTGAGAATATTATTACAACTTTTAGATTTATTACAAAAGGATTTTTGCTTTTAGTTGGTTTTACATATGAATGCATGCGTACTGCTTATAAAATGGATATATCAGTTAACAGAACTTTTTTTTTCCCCAAACAGGCAAATGGTTTAACTATGGGATTATCTTTCTTGTTTTAATCTTGGATCTAAATATGTGGAAGAACCAAATATTTTACAAACCTCACGAATATGGTCAATATATCGGTCCTGGACAGAAGATCTACACTGTGAAGGACTCAGAAAGCTTGAAAGATCTTAACAGAACTAAGTTGTCTTGGGAATGGAGATCCAATAACACTAACCCTTTGACCAACCGGACCTACGCCGAAGGAGACATGTTCTTGCACAGCAGATACATAGGCTCTAGCCTTGATGTCAAATGCCTGGCTTTTATTCCAAGTTTGCTGGCTTTTGCTTTGTTTGGTTTCTTCATCTGGTTCTTTGGGCGATTTCAAAAAACTGACCAAGGCATGGAGAATTTAGACAAATCATACACAAGAATGAAACGAAAGTCACCATCAGATATGGGAATGACACGAGAAAATACACAGGTGTTAGTAGAAGAACCACTAAGTTTTCAAGAACCACATCTTGTATCCATAAAATCAGACTTAAGTGAAATAGTTTTTAATTCTTCTCTCCTAACTTCTGAAAACTTGAACGCACAATTGAGTGAACAAGATAGCCCCTTACAACCAGTACCAGAGTCCGCTGTCCCTAAGAGTAACCCAACAACATAGAGTCAAATACCCAGGAAAATCAGTTTAAATAAGCAGTTGCTATAAGAGTTCAGTTTTACCTTTTGTAAGTTAAGATTTACATAGTGTTTAGAATAAGAAACTCAATCTATACCAAACGGTGCTCAGCATGCTTTTTCTAGGATTTTTTTTTTTTATTTGTATTAGAGTATGTGCCTACTGTATATCTAACATTCCTTTATAGATTGCTTCCCAAAATTGCACAAGCTATTTATTAATACATTACCTTAACTGTACAATAGTGTATTAGATGATTACTTGCAGGTATAAAATTCTACCATGGTGGTGCCTTGAGACATTAAACTGTTTTTTAACTCAATACCAGATGTATAGCACAGTTATTCTGATCTGTTTTGCAATGCTTTTTGTATATGGTTATTTTCAGTATCATTTGATGTCTTAACAGAGGAGATAAACACAATTACTCCTTAAGGAGATTTTCAGTTAGAACATCACAACTTGACTTCGTTATTTACTCATCTGTGGAGCCAGTGACTTTGATGACCGGACTGCAGAGAAGCATGTTGATTACCTTTTAATTTTTGCTGGCTAGCTGCCAAGCACAAATACAGATTCATTATGCGGTAAACAGTAGAGCGATAATACAGCATGGGTCACTACTTATGAAAATATGACTTTCTCCATCAGTAATAGCAATTAGGTGATAATGCCTAATTATATTTTTCGTAATTAAAGATAAACTGCTCCTTGATTAAAAATTCTGCCCTTCACCTTTCAGAAACAGAGGTGAACGTATATGGTTGAAGCAACTTCTTCCATCATCACACCAAACCTATGTCACATCAAAGAGCCAATGGAGTGATTACAGTAAAGGACACAGAGCCCATTAAATCCTGTATTTGTATGGTTCGGTGCAGGTATGGTGAAACGGGCCAGTGAGATGCATCACACGCACACACTCTGAACACACTGAAGAAATGTTTAGGAGTTTCAATTAAAATAGATTAATACTTGAGTTGTCTTCTACCCTTTTCTTTCTTCATTCACTATCCGTGAGTAAATGTAACGTGGAATCAGAAACATGCTGAAACTATTTATTTTGCTTTTTGGAAGGGGACTTTGGAATTCTTTGCTGTACGATCAAACTATATGCACTAGAGAGACTGACTGTGTATCTAAAACATCAGAAAGACTGTGATTTGCCTCTAATTCAGTTCTATAAATTGTTGTTACAAGTTACTAAATAATAAGTAATTTTTAAGTCTGAGTTATTTCCCTGTAATTAATTGTGTTGCTGTGTTTTGTCTTCGTGACTTTTTTATCTCAGTTGTTTTGATCTATCTGCTTTTAAGTTTTTGGGATGCTGAATTTAGCATGCATACTAGGACTATGCATTTATTAACTGTCACTTGAGAGCCAATTCTAATAAATATAATTCGACCATTGTTTATTATGGGGAAGGTGCATATTATGTTAGTTTTGGAGTTTTAAAAAAAAAAGTTCAACATGTGCTGTCCTACTTAAAATCATAAATATTTCTGGCACTAGAAAAGGACAGTAAACTCAAAATCAAATATTTTGCTTATGGAATATTTGTTATCACATCAAGCAAAATTTCACTTTATAATCAAACAAATGTTTTTCCATTGAAAATGTGGATAAAAATAATTCTGTTATTAGCTTTTGCCTACTGCAGTCTGTAAATTTGTTTATATAACCGAAGACAAACCATTAATTAGTAATAGTAAAACACTGTGAGAGCCTACCTGTGCTATGTAAGAGGTGACTGTAGTGATACTTGACTTTCAAGAAGAATTTGATTTAAAAAGTGAGATCATATGTTAAGTGGTTACAGAAATAGCTGATTGATTTTGCAGATACATGCTTCTCTGTATGTTTTGGGCAATATAAACCGAACCTTAACATCCCCCATGAACCTATTTCTCTTTTTTTTTGCGCTTGGGAGTGGTTAAATCCATTAATAAGCTGGCAGAAAATGAAAGACTTACTTGAGCCTTACAGCCTTCGTGATTACATGACTCCGAGAAAACTGCTATTAAGCAACTGATCCACAGCTAAAATAATTCCGTGACCTCACATTGAGTTAATGCTTTTAAGGTCATTACAAGCCTGCATGAACGAGAGAAAAACATCAAGTAATCCTAGATTTTGGAGGAGTATTTAAATTAATGGTCAAGCAGAGAGACTGCTTACAACACAAATTTATAAGAAGTAGAAAGTCTTAGTGTAGCCACTCACCACAGTCAGTTCATTGATTTAATTAGAGGAGAAAGGACTTCTCAGTTGTGTGGGAGTCTCATTTGTAAACAGAGGTGGACAGAGAGGAATGATTCCACCCTTCTTTCAGTATCTTGTTTGAGAAGCCTGAGATAGGTGGCTAGACTTACCCTGAGACCCATCACTTTTGTTGTAGTCTGGTCCTAAGAACTGATTGACTAGTCAATTCTTATGTGCAGAGACCACACAATTGGAGCCAGGGGAGGGTAAGTAAGCACACTCTAAACTCCAATCCTGTACAGAGCTACTAATGCAGATTCATCTTCAGTCTTCTGAAGCAGCTTGTCTTCCACTGTAGAGTGGCTCGTGGGAGACTGGATGGCAAAATAGCCTAAAATTGGTTACCTGAAATGGAAATATCCCTCCCACAAGGATGTTCATTGTTTTCAACTATTGTTCTTTATTCATATTCTGAAATGTTTCTTTAACTCAAAACAATCTGAAATCCTTTCTTCTTACCCACCACTATGACTTTGATATGTTTAATTAACATTTTCCTAAAGTCTAACAAATTTTTTTTTACTCTTTTTTTTCTTGTCATGAAGAAGCTGAGCAAAATACGGAAGGAAAGAAAATAGAAGTTAAGTTTTCACACATGTTGCACACATCTCCATTCTGCTCTCTGTGATAAGCCATTAATATAGGGCTGGTCTGTGCTTTGTCAGAGACTGGACTTGGTGCAATAGCTCTTTTACCTTTTTTTTAGCTTTTTTTTTTTTTTTTTAACACAGATACTCTGTACAGTGATGGATGATAGATACAGCTTATGGAGCATGTGTAGAAGAGACATCTCTGGGCTAAGCACATAAGATTTATGAGCCCACAGGTGCCTATAAATTACCTCAGCATCCTCAACAACATCCTCAACAATTACCTTTGATGAGATGGAAATGACAGGGATCCAACAGGAGGTACGAATATTTGTAGAAATCACCCTAAATATTGTCATCATGTGTATGAAGGCATTTACATGTCTAAAATCCAGTTGTGTAAGATGTATGTGTGTATGTACATTTGTAGTCTAGGAATTAGTCGATTGTCTTGGGGAAACTGCTGATTCTCTCAAGCAGGCCATTCATTACTTCCTTCTTTATTCAGTGTTACTCTTTGAACGTTACTTACTCCAGGTTGTTTCATCTCTTCTACCTCCACTTCTATTGCCTAGAAACCAAAAAGGAACATTGAATTTCAACATCTGCCTCCCCAAATTATATTTTTGTCTAATATACAAAAAAGTAAATTTATTCTGCTTGAAAGATTTCTGTCCTCTTCAGCTAGTACTGTCATATTCTGGGCTACTACATGATTGTATGGTATGTACAGAGCATTGCTTTTCCTGCAGTGAATAGCTTCCATCACAAGAACCACCTGGAAAAAAAGAACAGACACCTCTCAAAGACTGGAAAGACAGCAATTCAGATACCTACTAGACTGGCAAGCTCGTTTTCCCAGAAGCTCACAAGTTACGACTCACTAATAAAAGATGAACAGATTTTTAATATACTGCCCTTAATTTTAACAACCTTCTAGGAGGGGCTTAGTGGGGGAGAACTTTATTTCTGAGGCCATAAAGTTGAAGTGCTTAAGGTCCTGCAAGCAGAGCACTTCAGCTTTTTAGATTGCATTTAAAAGTAACCAGCTTAAGCTTTGAGCAGATTGCAAGAATCATAAAAATTAGACATACCAAACTGTGCATAAGACCATAAAGCTGATTGACTTGTAGCTGCCTGATGGAGGATATAGACAAAGCACATTCTTATTAGATGTTAAAGTGACCTTGTGCATGAGATTATGGACAGTGACACACAGAGCTTCAAACTGCATTTGTTAATGAACAGTTGCAATTCCTTTATTGACCAAGATGCTGCTGCACACACCAGACATCCCAGCTCTTCTACTGCCAGTCCCTCTCCTGTCCATCTGTTCTAAGCCTCAAATGACAAATGGATTTTTTTGTCTTCATTTCTCTCTGCACTCAAAACTGTCCTGTGGGGAGCCTGGGCTCCCTGTCCACAGTGTAGCACGCCATTGGGATGCCAAATGCACATACTCAGGTAGGACAGTCAAGGACAAGCAAGAGGCAAAAGTCTGGTCTGTGAGGTGCACAACATTGAGGTGAGGAAGAACACATTATGTGACCATTTCAGGGGTAAATGGGTAAAAACAAAAAATCTGTTTCATAGGAACACTGGGAGACAAATGGAGACAGCAAATCATTATAAACCCTATCCATCCCTTTCACACACTCAAACAGAAGAGCCAGTCTCTCTTCCCAAATGTTCACAAGCAGCTCTCAGCTTCCAAATGACTTCTGAGTGACCAGTTTTTAACACCGTCTTATTTCTCTTCTAACACTTGCTCTGCATGGGGGATGCCAGCACCTTCTCACTGTCTGGGGGAAGGGATAGCTTTCTGAAGAATTAGGGGAGAAGCTTACAAAGGAGAAACTCCATGATGCTCACAGTTTCCATAGCAAACTCTGTACTGGAGTGAGGAAAAGCATGAACCCAGCTGCTTTTGCAAAGAGGAATCTAGTAGCATCAAATCCTTTCAGAAATGTATGTTACAGCCACTGCACAGTCACAAAGATACTTCTAATCTCTGCCTTTCCTTTGATCTCTGGCAATTGGGGTCTGCAGAAGGGCAGCTTATCTGATTCCCGCAGGCAGGTTATAGACCTGGTTCTCATGCTGCTTTGTGACATATGGAGCACTTCTCTGCATTTGGAATTCCTTCTCTTCTTCCTTTTCTTTCTTTTTTTTTTTCCTCAAACCTCATTCCTCTGTTTTTGTTTCAAAGCTATTTTTATTGTTGGTGACCTAAACCACAAATTACCCACCAAAGGCCCATAATTGCTGTTATTGATATAATATCATCTGTATACAGGCTCTGCCCAGCCAACAAAATTGTGCTGAAGGAGCAACAGGTACCTTTCCTAAAGCTTTCTCCTAGTCTAGGGACAGATGTAACATGAAAATGACACATTGCAATACTGTATGCTATGTACAGAAAGGTGTTTGTTCTGTCTAACCAGGTCCCTCTATGGATTGTTACCAAGGAGTATTTACAGACGGTATCTTTATGACTGGATACTTATGTTCAAGAAGATGCATAACCATGTAATTTCTTTAAAACAACCAAAGCCCCTGTGTCTTCTGTTGCAAGTAGCCTGCCTTTTTCTCTGCTACATTTAAAGGAGACATGAGCCACATGAACATAACAGGTGTTTTCTTCGAGTCTGCCTTCCTCATAGCTCTTCAGTTCCCAGCAGTTTTCAGTCTGCTTGCGCACAAAGCCCCAGTGTGATTTGAACAGTGGGCTCCTTTCTTTTCAAAGAGACAAGTACTGTTGCTGCAGATGCCTGTGATGGAACTCCAGCCTATTGTCAGGGAAATGAGAAATACAAGCAGAAAGGACTCATAATAGTCAAAATTGAAATGCATTATTTGTTTTTAAAATGTCAGTATTGACTGCTTCTTTGCTCCTTCCTTTTTGCTACCTTTCACATAGGCAGTTTGAAATGGATCTATACATTATTATTTCCTCAGCTGTCAACTTATTTTTTTCTATTCTTCCCCCCNCCCCCCCCATAAGAAATCTCTTTAATTGTCAGTATCCTCAAAATGATCTGTAGTTTACATTCAGAGTCTTCCTTTCCTCTCTGCTTACCTCCACTCACAAGATAATTCAGGTTGGAAGGTGACTCTAGGCAAGCTCTTGCACAAAACAGGGTCAGCTCATAGCTCAAACCAGATTGCTCAGGGCTTTATCTTTGCAAGTCTTGAAAACATCCAAGGATGCAGCACAACCTCCCTGTGCAGATCATTTCAAACCCCTTTCAGTATTGCTATATAAATTTTGCCACTGGTGAAAAGAAGAGATTCACAGTAACAGTAAGTGTGGATGAACAAACTGTGTATAAAACATGACAAGTAACATGGTGCAAAGCCACAACTGTTAAGAAGCGAGCATGGCTGTGTTCAGGTATCCTCTGCTCTGTGGGAGTTAATCCACATCCATCCCACACTAGGAACTGCACAGGCATTACTGAAAGCAGAAAATTGAATGCAAGCATTGAAAAAATTAAGCGAGTTTCTTTGTGATGCTGAAGTTAATTGTAATTATATTTCATACTGATATAACTGGTATCAGTTCATTGCCTGGTACTTTATTTGCATATTGAAGAAGTCAATTTCCTCTTCAGTTTGCAACCCTTGGCTCATGTAATCAATTAACCTGTATGAATGTTTAAAATTGCTGATGAAAAAGTTGTACTTTGTTCTATTTTGTCTAGAAGAACCAATAGCTCCCACTAATAGAACGAGCTATTACATTTTTGGAAAACATATTTGGAGTGGTCTGTAGGAAACACTGGATAGCTGAACTTAGGCATTGCCTAGGTCATGTATCTATACAGACCGACTGTAATCAATATTAACTGCAGAATCATTTAGACTAACTGAAAAAAAAAGACTTCTTTCTTTTCAGGTCTCCATTTATATTGACTTCCCATTACTGGCCTTGTGTATGTCTGCACACACAAGAGTGTTAGAATTGGTCTCTAAAAGGAAAAACAGATTAGAAACCAGTACTTACAAGTAATGTGGATGAAGCCTAGTCAGGTTGGGGGGTGGTTTTAATTAAGATCTGTCTAGTGTGACAAAGGAGCCCTTCCATCTCCAGAAGTCTAAGGCAATCAGAAGAAAGCTGGTACCATTCAGGCTTTTGTTTGGGAAGGTGGCAGATGATTGCTTACAAGAATGTGAAAGGGACACAGAGAACTTTGTGGGAAAGCGGAAGTTTTAATCAGGAAAGGAAAGGGTGGAGGTAGATCAAGATCAAACAAATCAGTGTGATTTAATCCACATTTGTGTCTTACAGCAGTAGCTTACCTGAAGAGCCTGTGTAATTTTAAAGGATAAAGAGACAAAGGGAAGGAGTTGGGTAACAGGAGGCTATCTTATTCAGAAAGCTTTTTAAAAAGTATTGATGTGCTCTCCATCCCTTTAAATAGAGATAGATGTTGATGGTGACTGCTCTTGAGAAATTGCATGTCTCATTGGCCCTTCTTTGAAAGGTCTAAGGGTATATGAAAAGAGCCAATGCTCTGGTGGCTACTAAGTCTTTTGGATAAGGAAACCCATATTCAAACATGGACACAGTTTTACTATTGAATCAATCATAAAATCATTTGCTGAAAACAGGAAAAACTTGAGCTAACAGCAGCTAGATTAAAAATGTTCCAGAATTACAGGTGTTCCAGCTACTCTAGATGTTTGAAGACCTTTGTAAGGTTCATTCATTCCCCACTGGCTATGGCAGCCTTGCCAGGTAAAATTGCCAAGGATACAGATGTGGCTTAACTTCAGCAGTACTACAGCAGTAACACAAACCTGCTCCCACAAGTACAGATGAAGTGTAACTATTTCCAGTAATCATTGTTTCTATGTTTCTATGGTTACTGGAAAGAGAAAAATCTCTGGTTTTGCTTCATGAAAAAAAAAATATATATATATATATATATAAAAAGGAGCATTCTCCAAAATCTGTGCAAGGTTAACATTAAAAAATAAGCAGACAAAATAGCCATCCATGTGTTTCATCTTTTTGTACTCTTTCCCATCCCCTCTGACCTGCACAAATCCCACCAGTTTCACAATAAGGCTACTCCTCAGAAATAATCCCAAAGAATGCAGAGATCAGACTCCTCTGTGTGGGGTTCTGGAGAGACTCCAGGCATGGCTCATTCAAAAAGAAATAAAAAAATATTGATTCCAAGGACTAAAGAGCTCAGCATTTATATAAATACAGCTAAAGCGTATGAGGCAAAAGTCAGCAGTAACCTCCTGCTCCATTTTCACAATATGTGAAAGGATCAGTATTTGTTGAGCCTGTCAACTACAAGTAGGCTTAGTGTGCAGTATTTAATGAAAACTCCACTGAAATGTGTGGTGTTGCACCTAAGTGTTTTGGTTTCTAAGTTTTCAAGCCTGAATGATTGATACCTGTGTCAAATAAGAAGGGGTGGTGGTGGCTCCTTAGTTAGTAAGTTCTTGAAATTCATGGAGGATTGTCTTACGGTACAGTGTCTCCATTAGATATACGACTGTTTTTGGTCACTGCACCTGAATGGTTACTGGTCCTGCTCTGAAGAGTCTTAGGAAAGACACAGCATAATACTGGTCTGGCTGAACTGTAAAAGCATGAGGTTCACTTGGGTGTGTTTCAGTGCTTTGCAAAAGGCATATGAAGGAAAAAACACAGGTAGCCCAAAGGTGACTTCTGGTGTTTTTATGGTTCCAATGTTGCTACACAAAAATCTCCACCATCTCTTTGTAGAAGTGAACCAGATATTTCATGAGACCTTTCCTACAGATCTCTTTACACCATCTTCTGCAGTGTGCTGGAAAAAAGTACTTGACTGAAACTACCCAGATGTGATATTGTTCTTGTTACTATTTATACCAGAGTAGCATGAAAGTGCCTTAGAGAAATGAAACTATAAAGACAGGAAAGGAACTGCTTGAAGAATTTGCAATACAGACAACACACAAAAAGCAGAAAATAAAATTAAAGAGTTGTGAAATCACTTGCCTACGTTCCCAGAAGTCAGGTAACCCACAGGTATGTATGTCAGTTGTATTATACCTACATTGTTTGGACCTTAGCCTTTCTGGCTTGTTGATGTCAACCATTTTATTTAGCTTCTTGTTCACACAGACACTGCATAGAACATCCCAGGAACAGGTTTATGCATATTTCACCCCGCTATATATTCCATCTTGAGAAATGCAGTTTTTGAAACCAGAAGGCAGTTTTGCTAGCATCAGATATTGGTTGCCTTCTGCCATCAGGATGCCAGCAGGGCGACCATAGTGAGGTGTGGGAATACCTCATTTCTTCCTCAGCTGCCTTCTCGAGTCTGCTGATCTCAGTCTGGCTTCAGACATCTGAGCCAAAATAGACTTCCACAGTGCTTCAAATCACAGCAAGTAGCATGCAAAGAAATTACAAAGCTGCCTTTTATTTCTCCAAGTGCTGATATCCTATTGTTTCTTTGCAAACTATATTTTCTAAAAAGGAAGTTGTTAAATTCTTTTTCATATTATTTGTGAGGACTGCCACTGCTTATGTGATGGCAACTTCAGAATTGATACCTGGCGGTGGTTTTCCTTCAGCTGTGTCATGTGTCACTAAGAAACAAAGCTGGAAGTTCAAAAGACAAGCAGTGAAAGATATTCTTCTAACATATCACTGCCATGTACATTGTGAGCACCTTAATTTTTGCTTGAACGATGAGAACAGGGAGACCTGTAAAACAACAACCTATTTGTAATGGGATTCTGCACATAGCATCCTGATATATGGTCTCGACTGAGATGTGGAAAGGGCCTTCCAGTGACAAAATGATAAATACCATTTTTAGGGACAAGATGAGGAGAAATATTAGCCCTGTGTGAGCAGCAGAACGTGACAATGCCATGCAGTGTCTCACACCCAGGGTGGGAAGTTTTGTCATCCAAAGTCAATGTGAGAGCACATGGGGAATGACAAAAGGCGGGTGGAGTGTGAAATGCTGGTTTGGTTTGGAGACCAGGGAAGGTTCTGGGCTTTTGCTAAAGGTAAGTGAGTCCTGGCAGGAGGCTGCTGCAAAAGGCCTGCTGTGGGACTGAGGTTTTGCCAGAGGACACTGAAGCCCCGAGCCTGCCCCCTTGAGAGCTTGGGGAGATGCTGGGAGCCTGCAGGGCACCTGCTGGGGCAAGATATGGCAGCAGCGTGCTCTGAAGAAGCAGCTCTCAGTTCATATTGTGTAAATCACATCAGAATCAGGGTGATTTATTCAATTAGCAACACCTAATTAACCAGCAGTCAGTGAACTATATATTCAGGCTCAATATCAGCAATACAGCAGATAAAACACAATACTAGGCACTAGACACAAATGCCAACAAACACCAACAAATGCCTAAGCGCCCTTCTAATCCCCAAACCCTCTCTTCACCAGATACATACACACACAGTTTCAGCATGGACTACACACACCATGTCCCTGGGAATGCCTGTTTCTGCAGCCTGTGCAGGTCCCCCTGCATGACAGCATGACCACTGGTCCATGGTGTCACCTGAAGCTGATGGAGGAACATCCTTCCAGCAGCATCCATGCCCAAGGTCACACTGAGTGGATGTGGAGTGGGGTTTGTGCTGATCCTGCCATGGTGGGTGATAGGTCCCAGGGCAGACTAAGGCAAAAGGGGCAGTAGGAGGCATGACACAATCATACTTGCCAGGTTCTATCATTCCCTATGTACCCGTTACCCTCCTTCACTATTCACTGTGTGGAGGAGGCCCTAAGGCAACAGTCTTCAAAGGACTTCCTATAATGATTATTCAGTTGTATACTGAGAGCTTCAGTCCTTCCCTCTTGACTAGCTTTGTTGCCTCACGAAATCTTGGAAGAGGCTTTCCTAGTTGAGTGGGTACTGCCCTTGCCCTGCCTTCAGTAGCCCTATGTCTCACACGCTCCTTGCTGCCCGGCTACTCCCTTGTCCCCAGGGATCACCCAGCTGCCCACCCAGCCATGCTGGCAGCTGAAGGTATCTCCCACAGGTCCCTCTGTGACAAGCAGTCTGCCTGCCCCTTGTCTCTGCCCAGCATCTGGATTATCTCACAGCTGGTTTTCAGACAGCTTGTTCTCCACTCTCACCATACGTCTAGATAAGACTAGGGTGGGCTTTTACCTCATGGACTGGAGCATGGCCACCTTCTGAGCCTGCAAAGTATCTAGGGCACTGTTGAGTCTCCTGCTCTTCCTTAGCCATCAGGTCTGACTTCACAGGGACTATAGGCTCCCTTCATGTGCCTTCCTGATCTTGGGTTTTGGCTAGTTTTACCCCTCTTGTTTTGGAAATCACCAGAGCATCTCTGCAACCACAGTCTCCTCTTGTGAAAGCAGAGAGATAATGTGTATGGATCTTGAACAACAAAAAAAATCCTTTATTCCTTGGATCCAATTGCTCCTAATCATTCTCATAAATGTCTCTGTGAAGGCTAACCTTGATTTTCATGCAGAGTCATGGTGCTTTGCTCCACAAATGCTCTGGTATGGCTGTTATGATGATAGGCACCCTGCCCAAGATGGTGGATGTGGCACAGGGAAGTTTAGAGGTTCCTACCAGTTCGTACTTGAACGACATGATGTTACTTTGTTCTGGGGCACTGGTGACAGGCAATTGTTTTGGCAGAACCAGTGCATTGATGACTCTTGTGCTATGAAAGGGGGCTGTGCCTGGCCGGCACTACAACCTCGTCACTTCATTTTGATCTTCCAAGGAATATTGATCTCCCCTGTTGCTGAAGCCCCTGTACAGGACAATGCAGCGTACAGAAAAAACTACCTTTCTAATGTAAATGCATGTCCTGTTGTCTATATCTGCTGCGAAGACAATAGTTTCGCCAGGCAAAAATATGCTTTTCTCCAGGGAAATCTGAAGGATCAGAGAGCCGTGGATGAGGCAGCAGAAGTAAACGACATCGTTCCTAGCTTCTACCACCACTGGAGCCTGCATGGGGAGAGTGAGTGGAAAGGCAAAGCATAGTGAACTATTGCTGCTGGACACAGGGTGTTCCCCAAAAACCGCATGGCCAAACTTGTGAAGCTGCTCAAACCTCCACCACGCCCTGTTTTTAACTGAGAGGACAGCCTTCCTCACTACACCACGCATAGCATAGCTGAATTATCACAATGCTCTTGAGCATCTGTGTGAAGAATGCACCCATGCACATGTACACATTTTCACCTGTATTTATCACCCAAATTTAGAGGAAAGCCAAAAAAAATATTTGGAATAACCATGTTTTACTTGTTCTACTTGTCTTGATGATCTTTGACTTATCATCCCTGTTTAGGTAGACTTTGGTTAAAAAAAAAATAGGACCTCCTATTTCGTGAAGATTGCCCAAGATTTAGAGTTTAAAGCAAGAAAATAAACTCCCTTAATTCCTATTCTGGATCTCAAAGTGCTCCTTGTGTATTATTCTTGAGCTCTTACGATACTCTTTGTAAAAAACATCTTATATCTTACATCTTAAATCGTATATTCTTTGTAAAAAATATCTATGTATATTCTATGTGGAAAATCATCTTTGTATATGGGCCAAAGACCCAGGACAACAATGGCAAAACACATTAAAGGTGTTGTTTTAATGTTAAAAGAAGAAAAACTGAGTGCTGAAAGCTAGTGAACACTCAGGCATTTAAAACACAGGATTGGAACAGTCCCCAGTTCAGACAGTTGTTTCCCCTTACCTTGTCTTTTGCATGTTCCATGTGGCCACCACTGATTCCTTGCAACAGTACATATCTCTGCTCTTTAGCTAAGACAGTACTTCGGCTGCAGCAAATTCCTTGCACGAAATAGGAGATGCAGCCAATTTTGCTGGTGAATGTGGAGGGAATCTCTGGAGGAAAGCTGAAGTGGAAATCAAAGGTGTGGATCCCAGAATCCAGGCAGCTGTCTGAAAGCCCAGCAACATGCTCTTGTCAGAAACCTTTTAAACATTTAGGATGTTTGTACCTTCCAGAAACCTTGACATTTCTGCCAGAAATCAAGGTGATGCTACCCTACCTTACCTTACCAGCTGGTATTTCACACAAAATTTTACGAGTGAATTGTGCGCTGCCTCTGCAGGTCAGCTGCTGGATGTATGGGCAAAGCAGTAGGCAGACTTGAGAACTGCTCATCTGCCCCATCCTAACTCAAAGTCATGAACCTGCAACTCCTAGCAAATTGTTTAAAATCAAAATAGACTGCTGTGGACTTTTAACTGCAAAAAGCATTAATGGTCTTCTAGGGAGTGAAATAACGTCTTAACTCCCATTTTTCTTTTATTTTTGTCTGCAGCACATGGGAATGTGATCTGAACCTTGTGTTTCACCTTTGTGAGAGGCTCATTCACAATAGAAATAATATTGGACAGCTTCCTTGCCCAACTGTGAGACAGGAATATTACGATCCATTCCTTCTAACATCTTTGCACCTGTGCCACTCCATCTTAATGAAATTTAGCTGTGTATAGGTGGAGCCCCGCTGACTTTAAGACGAGACTGTCACACCTATGTAAGCATACATTTAGCCCCTTTTGGCCAGACAAGAGCAGCTCTTGACTCTTTGCTTCATCCAAGACTTCACTTCAACATGTATAGGCGCTGTCAGTTTAATTGTCCTGATGTACACTTTTGTTCTTCCTAACAGCTTGTGCCAAAACTTCACTTTGAACAACAGTAGTAGGGAACAAGAGACTGCTAGAGTTTTGTCCTGTTGTCTGCATCCTTTTGCAGATGAATTCGACAATGCCTTAAGTTTTAATAATCTTAACTGGATATTCTTGCTGGCAGAAGAGTCTGGGTATTGTTTCCTCACAGCAGGGGTATTTTTTGCCACATGGCATAACAGCACTTTCAATCGATCAGTGTTGTAACTCAGAAGGAAAAAAAATGCCTAAAAACCAATCTGAAATGGAGGAAACTGAAATTCATCAACCTCTTAGATAGATGCAGTATAAGAAAGTCCTGATAGTTTGTAGAAACCTGATATTCCAATGTCTCTGAATTCCCCTGGGAAGTAAAGGTATGCTCCCCTTCCCAGAGCTACCCATGTCTGGTAGGCAAGAACCCCATTGCACAGGAGAAACTGCCATCTACGTGGGCTCCAAAACTTATTCCCCTGAAACCACATGAGGGAATAAATTTCAGTGTTGCAACTTTCCTGGCAGCTGTAGAAATGGGAAGGGCTCCCAAGAGCCAACTCCTGGAGGCACACAGAGACATCTCACATCTTGGTCTTCAGCAAAATCTAGAAATTTCAATCACACTGTGACTGTGTTTACTGGCAAGAAGACAATCGTTGTGGCTGTGGGGTAAGTGTGAGCATGCTACTGGTAGGAATGACCAGAGGGATGACTTTCCTATGAAGGGCAGAAGAGATTTCCTGAGGTGAGACCATGCACAGCAGTGCTTAAAGAGCTTCAAACTCTTTGCTGAGCTCCTGGCTCCTGTTTGCTCTGACTCAGGGATTCTGTTGGTGCTGAGCCTTGGTAGCACCAAAACCTCTTTTTCTTTTCTGGATCTAATTATCCTAGCACTCTTACCAGTCAGATTTGACAAGCACCTGTAGTCAGTTCTTAAGCAGTCATTATCTCACAACGAGACTATACTGAGTTCCATGAAATGGTGGCGAGGTTTACCAGGGTTAAAAGGAAATTTGTCAGTAGGCACGAGAAGCCATGTATATGCACTTCTTACACAGACATCAGCTGTGATCCAAGTTGGATATGCGGTAAGATCAAATACCAGGCAGTAACATGCTATCAAGACCATATTAGCAGCTGAGTGTCAAAAGCTGACACAGGCAGCAATCTGTTCAAACATACATTCCTCCTGTGCAAACATCAGTGGGGGGCACAGAGTATTCAGGGTAAGAAGGGTCAGGTCTGTGTCTTCTTTCATGTTTTCAGATGGCTTTCTTGGAGTTGTTAGAGCACTTCTGTAGAGATGGAATCAGTGCTGGGAAAAGGAGCAGAAAGACTCAGCTACAGTAGGAATAATCTGTTATTAATGTACTGCTTTGGCAAGTTATGGTGGATGTGAGTGCTTAGCTCTACTGATAAAAGGAACACGCATGCAGGTGACAAAATGTGGATTTAAAAGTATATTTGCACAACCCCTATTTCAGCTTTAGCTGAGGAGATACAGAACTGAGACACTTTACAGGTACTTGTTCTTCTGATAGCAAAAATGATTTTTCCTACACTTAGCTACTTTCCATCTTTCCTGTCAGGGCTGTAACATCTGGTAGCCCATAGGAAGTGCCAGCATGCTGCAGGAGGTCAAGGCTAAGAGTCAAAGGCATGTGTAAGGGGAAAATGATCTTTAGGAGGAAGTAGAGCCTTCAGGTCTGAAAGGAAATGAAGCCTGATCACTGCAGGTCATAGCTCAAATGAACAGCTTCAGAGCATAGGCACAGTCTGACTTCATTACTAAATTATTCTAGTGCAATGAACTTTAGCCAATTATCTGTTGACTAAATCCTCGGGACTCCCAATAGACCTGAAGAAAGAGGGGCTGAGAAGAGGAAGTGCTCCTCCTAGGAGGCTTCCATTTACTTTACATGTCTCCTGAAATAACACACTGCAAATAACGTCTGCAAAGATGACTGTCTTTGGTGGTCATTACATCCCACTGACTAAACTCTTTTTAATAAACATGTATAGTTTAATCATTAGCTCTGCATTTACATGTGTGCATGTTAGGGTGTATGATACCCAAGGGGTGCCCTGCTCAGGGTATCCCTATTGGAGCAGGAGAGCTGGACAAGGGTCTCGTCCAACCTCACCTATTCTGTGATTCACACTTGTGCAGTGTTTTCAATGTATGTCTCTCTTGTTTTCTTGCCTCTCAGTAAGGATACAGCAGTAACACTAAAAATGCCTTCCCTACATTTGCAAATATAACAGTTATATGCTCCATTTATAGATTCTGGCACATGAGAAGTAAGCATTTCAGATGAGCAAAGAGTGCTTCAGTGATGTACTTGCGACTAAAGATTTCATACCTGCATCTAGACAGCATGCAATGGCTGTCTGTGCAACAAATATTCACAAATACAGCTACCAGAAGTGTGCCAAGGGCACTTCTGACACTCTCAGATGCTACTTCCCATACTAGAATACTTCTGTTCATTTCTCAGCAGCAGTTGCCATATGACATAGTGAAAAAAAGAGTGCCATGGGATAGAAACAAAACACTTATCATAGAATGGCCTGGTTTGAAAAGGACCACAATGATCATCTAGTTTCAACCCCCCTGCTATGTGCAGGGTCACCAACCACTAGACCAGGCTGCCCAGAGCCACATCCAGCCTGGCCTTGAATGCCTCCAGGGATGGGGCATCCACAACATCCTTGGGCAACCTGTTCCAGTATGTCGCCACCCTTTGTGTGAAAAACTTCCTCCTAATATCTAACCTAAACCTCTCCTGTCTCAGTTTAAAACCATTCCCCCTTGTCC
Source organism: Pavo muticus (assembly GCA_016647715.1). Taxonomy (NCBI): domain Eukaryota; kingdom Metazoa; phylum Chordata; class Aves; order Galliformes; family Phasianidae; genus Pavo; species Pavo muticus. The sequence continues at coordinate 2,175,554 of JACDJE010000051.1, forward strand.
TATCTCTATCCACCCTCGTAAACAGCTATTTTCCCTCCTGTTTATATGCTCCCTTCAAGTACTGGAAGGCCGCAATGAGGTCTCCCTGGAGCCTTCTCTTCTCCAAGCTGAACAATCCCAGTTCCCTAACCTTTCCTCATAGGAAAGGTGCTCCAGTCCTCTATCATCAACACTTGGCAGAACTATCCACTGGCAGAGGTCTGATCCCACCCTCTCTAGCCCAGCACTAGGTTGCTGTTGCAGTGGCACCTCATTCCAGCATCTTACCTGCTATGTGGAACTTCTTTGCTTTGGAGACGTAGACGGCTTTGTTGGTGTAGGCTGTGGTCTTTTCATAGTCCAGTTCTGGATTACCCTCCTGATGCCAGCTCAGGTAGCCTCTTCCCACAAGCTCCACTTTCACAAAAGGGTCCACAAGGGTACTGCTGAGGTTCAGAACCAGTTGGCCACATATGCTGGAGCCAGCTGAATACACCTCGATCTCAGGCAGCACAAGGTTAATTGCTTTTACTGCTGTCATATGGGAAAAGTGGGAATCAGTGCTGTCAGGACCATAAGGTTGGACTGGGAGATCATCTCACCCAACATTCCCTGCAGTGCTGGGGTTTGTGAGGTCATAGCAGAAGGAATGGATGCTGGGATCCTAGCAGCAGAGGGCTCAGCTCCCCAGGCTACACCAAACTGAAGGGAATTTGAATGATTTATCCATTTATTAGCAGCACCACCCTAACTGGCAAGCAGCCAATTATACATTTAGGATCAGTGTTGGTGATACAGTAAATAAACTGTAATTCAAGATTGATATTGCGAACGTAAGTGGTGGCCAGAGGACTACAGCAATTACCAGTGAGATCTGAGGACGGCAGAACAGATGAGCAGCCACTACACCATCCTTCTGAGCAGTCTGGCTGAGGCAAACCACTCTTGTTCACCTAAATAGGATGCTTGGCAAGTTCTTATTGTAGTGTAGGAGCCTTTGGTGAGTATGGCTAAAGGAAAGGGACTGAGGTGAAGCTCAACCCTGAAAATCTCTTTGTCACATGGGAGTAATTCTAGGCAACTGGAGCTGATGCCAACACATTCCCTCCAAAAACATCATAAACAAAAAATAACAACAATAACAACAACATAAAACACTGTCTGGCTGACTAATGTCGTCCTCAGGTTCCGTTGGACACTTGGAACAAATGAGTGCAGAATACTCTGATCTGCATTGATTTGGGAAAGGAAAAAAAAAGAACGCAGCATGGGAGATTGGAGAGCTCTTCAGCCAGGGGAGCAGGGGTGAACACAACCAGAGCAAGGGCTGCAGCGGGGATCACTTCCACTGCTGACACCAGCAGACAGATGTCTGAGCCACCAACAAGCTGTGAGCCGAGAGAAAGCATTGGCACCTGCTCCACAGAACCTGATTCCAGGGGCAGTGTTCTCAGCTGCAAGCTGAGGATCTGGGCGCACAGTGAGAAATACTGAGTATTAGCTGATCAAGACAGCAAACAGTTTAGGAAACAAGACACAGGAGAACTTTGAACTTTAAGCGTTTCCTCCTACATGCCAACTGCTCACTTGCTCCAGTGCAGTCAGGATTCTCCTTCATAGCCTCTGTACCTCACACTTTCTTGCAGCGTTTTCGTTTTTGTTGCTGTTGTTGCTTTCCTGTTTTCTTTTTTTGAAGGAAAAAGTACTGAATTTACATGCTGACTGCAGACTGTTGTTCTCAGTTCTAGGCTGCTGCATCTTGTTCTGTGAGTTTCTCCTTGTGTTGCCCTGTTAAAAAATAAACACTCTTGGAGAGGAACTGTTCAGTATCCTGGGTTGTAGTGAGAAGGAACAGTTTTTCAATGGGGTACAGAATTACCAGTAACAGAAATATCCTTTGTTCTTGCTAACACTTCGTAATTTTCAGCAGTCACGCATCATGGACAACCTGCATGGTTATAGGTGGAAAAAATAACTTACAGCTACTTGCACGAGTCAAGATATATCATCAAGTAAAAAATTATTATCCATGGTAATTTATGAATTGAATGCTAAACTTCCATGGTTTGGTGCTCAGGCACTGATTTATGCATTACAAAAATAGCTTATAGCTATGATCTCCATACTACCGTTATACCAAACCAATATTTCATCTCAATCTGTATATCCCCTGAGAATTTTAAATACAATCTGAGCCTGCAATCAGTCAGTAAGAACTGCTTTTAAGTTGTAGTTTGTTCTCTTACCTTAACTCTATTTTCTGTCTTGAAGTAAGACCAGCTAAAAGTGAGTTGTGTAAATGTTGTTTCTTCACATCGAGTGACCTCTCTGACAAAATGATCTTTAAATTCCCTTTCCAGAAGAACAGCATAGTTCTTTTAACAAAAGCACCTTTAACAAATGCAAACTTTAACAGGTACAATAGAGAACATTGTATTTGCTCCGCTTATGTTGATGCGTGGTGTCATTGATTTTGAGCTTTCAACTGGTATCAGCCAAAATAGAACCTTTTGTCTGAATCTGTTGCACTCCAGAAATCACAAATGAAAAGGAAAAATATATCAATGCCTCAATACATTTAATTTCTCAAACTGAAGCCGCAGCTTCCTTTCATTCATTTAACAAACTTTCTGCAGACCCATTATCCTTCATATGTTTATACAGACTTCAGGGAGAACTGTGTCATTATTTCCTCCTGGTTCTGTTTCTCTGAGACTCACAAGGATGTGGCCATAGGTTTCAGCTACCTTCTGGTTTTATGGAGGATCAAGTCCTTGAGCTTTTAGTGTTGTATTTGAGAACCTAATGAGGTTGCATTTGTGTCAGGGCAATCCCAGATATGTGTACAGTCTGGGAGAACTCATTGATAAGGACTTGCATTTCTCATATAAAGAATAGTTGAGGGCACTGGGTTTGTTCTGCCTGGAGAAGAGGAGGCTCCAGGGAGACCTCATTGCAGACTTCCAGTACTTAAAGAGAGCTTATAAACAGGAGGGAGACCTATTTTTTTGCACAGTCTGATAGTGATAGGACAACAGGTAATGGTTTTAAACTATGAGGGCAGCTCTGAAAATAATGCCTCCTATTTTATTATATCATCCTACACCACCAGAGGCAGATGTTGGTGGTATGGCAGAAGAGGTTGAACCTTCCCACCAATATTCCATTACACGTTGTTGCCGTGTGACAGATGGCAGCAGAGGAGCAGTCTGACCCAATGGTGTCTGACATGGAAGTGAAGATGAAGCAAAGGGGTTTCACTGAATTTCTCTATGTGGAAAAAATGGCACCGACATTCATCGACACTTCCTGAATGCTTATAGAGATCTACTTGTGGATGTGAGCACAGTGAGGCAGTGGGTGGTACATTCCTGCAGTGGAGAATGCAATGTGAAATACAAGACATGTTCATCGCTGGCCAAAATGCACAGCTAATGGTCGTGTCTGAAAAATAGAGTTTTGTAGCTGAGAATTTTCTTTATCAAATAGCGTTATTGTGCTCTTTGTATCTGTTTTAGTTTCCATGGGAATGAATAGAAGGCATTACTTTCTGAATGACCTACATAAAAAAAGGGAGATTTTGATTATATGTTAGGAGGAAGTCTTTTACTCAGAGAGTGGTGAGGCACTGGCACAGGCTGCACAAAGATGCGGATGCCCCATCTCTGAAGGGACATTCCTGGCCCACTGTCACTCTAGTTCCCCAGAGACCCTGAAGCCTGAAGGAGTTGGATGTGACAAAGCAAAAAGAAGACCAAGGTTAAGCTTTAGGGTTCATCATTGAACTAGGACTGGCTTGAACTTTAAAAGGATTAAATACTAAAGCGTAGCATGTATCTTGTTAGTATTCTGCTGTTCTCTACCTGCAAATGAGGGGCCAGCATTTGCACACAAATTCCCTTTGTGAGTTTAGCTGCCTCTAGCTCTCCTCATGGTGACACGTGGAAAATGGAATACCTGCATTTTAATTTTAAATTTATTGTATTACTGGGGAATTAGGCCCTACTGAAAGCCAAGTACTTTGGATGCACTAAATGCTAGTGCTAGCTTTCTTGAAGCCAACTTCACCACCACATTATAGGTAGTGATATAGGTATGAAAATGACTCTTCATAAACTCAGCCCTTTTAATACAGAGCATGAAAGCATGAATCAGGCAAATTAATTCAGCATCTTTTTGCCAAGAGGTGTCTCTCTCTGGGAAAAAAATAATGTGCAATAAACACTGTAAGTGGGATGGCCAACCAGAGCTAAATGGATAATTCTTATTTGGCATTCCCATATGATGAATGATTCACTTGGCAATCACAAGTTTTAATTATGTTTTAATAATCTTTTTTTCTGGATGTGATTGTGATATATTGCGCATATAAATAGACAATCAATGCTTTCACTAATAATGTTTTAAATTTTATTAGTGAGTGAATTGCAAAAAGTAACTTTTTTTCATCTCTCTTGTAACTTTGAAGTTATTTTATTTATACCGATATTGGTATTCTCCCTGGTCTTAGTATTAAAAATTATCTGTTATTTTAACATCTTCCAGGGTATTCACAGAGCTGAAAAAAAATGACATTTCTACTGCCAGTTGATTTTCAACCAACTTGTTCTGCAACAGATCTAAAGAGCTGTGCCATACAGCCATACAGGAAAACTAATTTCATCAAAGGGTATGAAAGCGTAGTTGCCAGGTTTCTGTAAGCCAAACACCTTTTTTTGTGAGGATCAGCATAAGTCAGACTGACTGTAAATTCAGAACTTCTCCTTTATTCCCTGGCTATTCTCCACATTTAGTGAGCACAATCAAAAGTAAGAACCACTTTAAGAATTTATAACTCTACTTGGCAGATCTGGAGAAGGAGGACTGTAAGAAATGCAGCAGAGCCAGCATGAGTTTAAAGCTTTACGTGATAGATCTTACCCACAGAAAGTACTGCAAAACTGTCAATAGCTGCTTGTAAACAGTAGAGCTTGAAGCAGGGAAAATATGTTTTTTCCCTGTCAGAATGGCACAAAGCTGTGGCTGAAGCCTTCAACTGGCCAATCTATCTGGCTGATGTGAGAAATAAGATATTGATTTTTCTTGTAGCATACAATCAGAAACTTTGAGAAGCCACAAAGCTAGCAAGCAACACTGTTTATTATGCTCTAAGTAGAGATGTTGGAAAACTTTCACTATCACATATCTTTCTATTTACCAAATGCAACCTAATTCTGTTACTGACCCAAGAAATATAGAACACTGACTGCTAGAGTTGCTTCTGGTGAGAACCAGCACAGCTAGGAACTGGCTTACGTACTGTAGTTTTCCATGTTACAAATAATATGTTCACTGAAAGGAAATAATTTCTTTTTAAAAAATAAGCTCTGAATTTGCAATTTCTTCAGAATCACTCTATTAAATTAGAACAGTGGTTACCACTCTTCTGCTCTTCTGAAGGAAATGTATTGCATCCATATCCATCCAGTATACTTGAAATTATCAATCTAAGAACCCAGAATGGTCTCTTATTTAGAAAATTGTACAGAAATAGAAATCTTGATGGAAAAAATTCAAATTAAGAAATTACGAGATAAGTCAGGAGTACAGGTAAGTACTTGTGAGAAATGAAGAACATAGTATACAGTGTAAGATCTCTAATTCTTTCAGCTCAAAGTCTACATGAGCCAAAGAAGAAGAGAAGTCTGAAGATTTAGAAACATAAGTGGGAATGAGAAAGCCATGACCTGCCTGCAGTATTTGGCCTCAGTAGAAAGTTTGCATTATTTTGTCCCTGCTAGAGAGACATAGTAGTTCAAGACTTTCTTACTAAATCTAAGAGCCCCAGAGAGCGGTGGTGTCCACCAGGAGGTCTTCCAATGAGGGACCAGCACTCATGTTGCAAGCATCTGTTCCACTGACCAATGTTACTTCAAATAGCCTCTCAGCCTCACTTCGTTTAATCAAGTCAGTGTATAAACAGGCCTGTTTCGATTGTGGGTAGTGCTACCAGTGAGATGGTCAAAACACCAGAAGCACTACCCACAGAAGAGGGTGCAAGCCCAGGGGAAACTGCTCACCCCAGCCCTGCAGGCTGTGAACAGCTTTGTTAGAAATGCTGAGGAAAACACGGGTGTGTTGCTGACAAGCATCTCCTTGAATCTTTCAAAGCAAGCACAATCAAATGTGGGAACCGCCCCTTTGGCACCCTCATAGATCAGTCTTGTTTTCAGACAAGCTGAGGCCTGTGTATTGAGGCATCTCACAGGAGAAAGGACCAGGACCCTAATTTACAACTCAGTACTGGGGTCTGTGTCAACCTGTGCCTTTTGGTGCTGGACACTACAAGTTCAGCTTCGGTCCATGACCCATAATGGTACAAAGGTACTCCCCAGGCCCAGATTGCCCTGGGAATTTCCACCCAACCCAGCAACAATTCACAGGTGTGCACTGGAGCTTAGGGGCCCCCTCTTTGCTGGACTTCAGGACTGGATTTTCGCTTTTATGGAGGTAACTCCTCCTGCCAAGTCAAGAAGGAGTCAGGGCTTTCCCAGGATAAGGGTGATAGATCTGCTCCATTTTTTACCCAAAATACAGGGTCTATATCCGTGAATACTCCTTCCACTGTATTTTTCTGTTCAGGAGAGTACAAATGTTTAGCTACAACGTATTCTGTCCTGGAAAACTGAGCAGAAGCTTAGCAGTGTCTTTATCCTTCTGAAACATTTCCATTTTGCTTCAAATATTCATTTTGTCAATATGAAATTCTGGCTGATTTTCAGTGCTGTTCCTTGTCAATACAGTTTATTACAACTGAAATCTAATGGGAGCTCTTTGCTCCAGACTCCCCTGTGGCAGGTAGCCACCATAACCGTATGAGATCAGACTGAACCTCTCTCTAAACCAACAGTCACCAGAACATCATCTAGTTTATGTCAGTGCCAGTGTGGGGATGGCAGGGGCTGTTAGGTTACTTGACAAAGACAGTCCCCGCACAGAACACCACAGCTGGGGGAAATGAGCGGCTTGGCCTAACCAAAACCTGTGCAGTCATGCCCGCACCTGGTGAGCATTGCCTGTCCCAGCTTCTCACCTAACTCCATTTCCAGTGATGTCCCTGGGTGCAGGGCTATCTGGCCTGTGTTCATGTGTAGGGGCTGAGTTCTGGAGTGGGCTGGGATGAGAGATCCAGTCTGTTTCAGATATGAGCATATGTTTGTGTGTGTCTCAGCTGCATGTCCAAGCAATATATTAAAAAACATATCAGGACTGTGTGGTTTCAAATGAACACTTCAAACAGTGTAGAGAAATCCTAATGCCTTGCAGCTCCCATAACCTTTGACCCAATGGAGGCATGCCAGGAAGATTTCTCGCTATTTAGGGAGCTTGTATTCCCCAGTCTGATGTTGCCCGCTGCTACTGATTTGTGATGCCGACTTTTTTCTTCTTTTAGCCTTTAGATTCTAGCCTAGGAGCATATTTGTTCAACTAGGTTTGGGGTCATAAATAATTGAAACACACTAAGAAATGGTAGTTTTGGCTGGCTGATTTATATAGTGAGGAGAGCAAAGCGGTTATGACCTTCTGGCTCTAACTTTGACAGGCATATAATTGGGAGACAAGAAAGAGGCTCAAAAGCATGCCACTACATGGAAAACCAGCCACTTTTGCTTATGAAGACATGATAGTCTAAATTGCCTCTCATGCATGTAATGCCTTATCTATTTATTCATCTTTTAACAACCCTACTGGCTTTTCCACACTGCTGAATATTCCTTGATGTCTTGTTTGGTTTGGTTTGGTTTGGTTTGGTTTTAGTGGTCAGAGAATATGACAGCAACACAAGCACAAGTGAAATCATTGTGTATATAGTGCCAGAAACCTCCCAGGAATACACAAAGGAGGAGCAGGGAAGAGGAAAAAGGAATAGGAAAAATGTCCAGGCTGAGCTTTTGGTTCAATTTCTGTTCCATTAGTGACCCTTAAAGAGAGACGAAGATCTCTTCACACCGAATTTGATCACTACCATTGAAGTGGAAGAAGTTCCTCTGGCTCCATTCTTGGTCACTAAGACTGTCTGGGTGAATTCATGCCCTCTGTGGGGTTCACTGGGTCTAATTCTTCCATGGTTGGGCAAGTTAGTTGTGGTCAGAAACGAAGAGTCAACTTCCTTACCTATCACCTGTCATCTATCACCTGTCACCTAAATCTACACTACCTAAATCTGGGAAGGAATCTACTGAGGCAGTCAAGCCACTAGGATGCCACCGGCTCTGTACATCTGTGCTGATGTAATGCTTTCCACTACTTTATTATTTATGGAGACAAATTTAGCTCTAGTTTAAAATACGTTGTTCTTTTGGGGAAGAAAAAAAAAAACAACAACACAGTGCATTAAGCATGAATTGTATGGAATTTTTTGTGCTGCTACATCTTGATGCATACTATCAAATGCACTTTGTATCAGTCCTTGCAGCCCTTACACTCAATTTTTTATTAATGCTTCCCTTGTAATTCTATATTTGCTTCCAGAGTAGATGGGGAATAAAATGGGAGTTCTCCAGTGACTAATATGATATTTTTGAGTTCTCATGGATGTTAACAAAAGACTGTGCACTCCAGTGAATAAAAGCTATTTACTGCATTAAAAATGACACTGAAATTGCATCCCATGTGAATCTTTTTGATTATTATTAAAGTCGTTCATTAAATGCTTGTTATTTCTTGCAAAGCAATATTTTCAAAAAGATTAAGTGGTCCGTAAATGAACTGGATAAGTTCATGATCAACTGTCATTCTGCAGCTTGATTATCTATAAATCTGTGTGAGCAGTGCTGACAGCCTCCTGTCATTGGGCTCTCGTCTGTAGCGCTCAGTTTTCTAAGCCCCTGACCAAGGGAGATTTGAACACCCAAACCACAGAGCTCAGGGGGCACTTCCTCCCACCCACCTCATATCTCACAGCTGCTGGATGCCCAGGAATGCATGCATCGTGGGCAAAAAGAGACCAACAGGTAAGTGCTCAAGGCTATGGCACCTTGAGGCAGATGCGTAGTTTGGTGGTGGGGCAGAGGTGGTGGCTGAGGAAGAGACATCCTGAGCTCTGCCAGGCATTTCACTGTTGTAGCAGTGGGATAGCATTGACAGTCACTGCTTCTTATCACGGTGATGGAAAGAAAGAGCCAGTCTCAGTCCCAGAGGGAGCAGAGAAGGGACTGACTTACACTTCAGGCTAGCCTAGAAGGACACTGAAATGTGCCACTGCGAGGCAGCTTGGCTGGGTATGGCTTTTATTTAGGCAAGTAACTCCACCTTGTCCTAAGAAGCCTTTGAAATAAAACTTTTACCCCATTCATTCCTGTTCTCTGGATAATTACAGCGTTGAAGAAAATAATTTAGCAAAAAAAAATTCCCAAGTTCTGTTCATTTTTTTTTCAGGTTGAACATTTTCTGATACCTACCTTGTAGGTTCAGGCCATGACAAATAATGTTATTTAAGCACAGCCTTTGGTTTGACTTACAATGTCACCATCCCACGTAAAAAAGCATTGCCAGTTATAAGAACACACATTATTCAAAAATCTTCTATACGTATTTTCATTAAAAACATTGAAAAAATATTTATTGATTTAATGGGAACATATATTAACACTGTAACATAGGCCAATTATGAAAGAAATATAGATTTGAATAAGTGTTACTTTGCAGAAAAAAGGTAAAAGTGATTAACAAAATTACTTGTATATATTCAGAGTTAAAAGGCAGTTTTGTCCCAGAATAATTATAAATGAGCCTTCCACTGCTTCGGATTTCAGGTGTTGTTTTTTGGTGTTTTGTTTTTTTTTTTTTTTTCTGGATTTGAAGCTATTATTGAGACCAGAAAGAAGGGAGGGAAATTATACAAAGTCGTACAAATAGGATCAAAATTTGTTCCATCTGAACTTTAGCCTATGAACTAAATAGGATACGGATTAGCTCAGGCTACAAATCTGAGCAGACATAGGAAATGTCAGCAATGTTAATGAGAGAGCAGGCATTTATCAGGGAGCTGCTGTGAAAGTAATCTTCTTGCTGAGCCATTGAAGATAGGCGACCAGGTTGCACACGTAATTGGGGGCACCATGTGCACAATGAGACGGAACAGACCTCTTTTCACAGAGGCAGTGCTACAGTCACATATATGCAAGTCATTCTGTTTCTTTGTCTGTAATTTTGTGCATGGCTGCCCCTAACCGTGTAGTCTTTGAGGGGCTGCACTGTATCAAATGGATCCTTTCATCTGCAACACCTGAAGGGACACAGCCAGAGCCTTCTTGACTCTACCAACACCCAGCTCCCTCATAGGACCAAAATAGCTTCAAAATAGGTTTGGCCTTATTCTTTATGCCTCAGACAAACGAAATAGACCAACTATAGTCAGTGTCATTTTCAGTTTGTGTATATTTTTTAGCTTCTTTGAACATCATCCCTGGGGAGAAAGGGATGAGAGGAGGACCACGTTTGAAACATGCCAGATATGATGTGCAAAGGCTCGAAGGCCCTACAAAACAAACAAACAAACGAACAAACAGCATGGGCTTATCTAAGGTTAATAGGAATCTTTCATTTAGCATGTACATAAATATTTCAGGGCCTGGGTCCTACCACAAGGGAAAATCTCTGCTGACTTTCCTGGGATTCATTTACATCACAGCTGAGAGGAGGTGACAGCATCCATCAGCTGCTCCTCCATCACAGCTGGCCCCACGCTCAAGTGTGCTCCATCAGCCATGCCATGTGCTTAAATCTCAGAGCCAGAATTCCCTCAGTCTATGGCACTTCTTCATCCTGAAGTTTTCCCTTAGTGACTGATCTATATCTGCTCTGTTCAGTGGCTGCCTTCTCAGGATTTTCAGGTACAGCACTCGGCAAATACACTGTAAATTCACATCTATGTTTTCCTCTGATCTTGATCTTGCTAAACTCAGAGAGAAAATTTATTACCTGATTCACTTGAAACCAGTCAGTTTTATTTTGTTTTGTACATGAAAAGGATTGTGGTTATACTGAAATCTGTGCTTCTCTGTATTGCGATAAATGTCCCTGTGTCAGTTTTGATTCACACTGTGCAGAAAATGGCTGCAGTTGACCTTGTATTGATTGATTGTTCAGAAATACAGATTTATACTTGTAAACTGCATCAATGCAAAAATTCTGGAACACAATAAAGCACAGAAATTATTTCAAATACTTAATCAAACACCATTTTAGCTTCACCCTTAAGTACACTGAGCCAAATTCAGCTGTCTGTAGCAAGAGAGGTAGGTGCGCTGCTGCTGACCAGGTGTACCTGAGGATGTATTTTATGTAAGAGCCTTAAATTCTAACAGCTGAAAAAAGTCAAATGCAAGAGGTGAGAAACTGTGCTAGCGGATATTAACCACAGGAAGTAATTCAAATACATGGAGCATACAAAAATGATTTGAAAGATGCATTAATGATGAAAACACGCTGCAGGAGAAATAAAAAGATCACTCAAATGGGCTTTATAAAAGTCTGGGTAGCTATAGCTTTGCTGGGAATTGATGAAGCATTTCAAAGTTTGGTGTGATTGAGGGATTTAGATCTGCAGGAATGAGGGTGCAAATTGACCTTCTGAGATGCAGTTTTTAGAAGCAGTTTCTGTCTGGTTTGTTGAGGTTATTGGTGGTGGTTTGTTTTTGTTTTTTTTTTTAAACTTTGATTTCCTATAATCCTCGTTCAGAAGGAAAAAAAAGACCACCAAAGATAATTAGGATTTCAGCAACCACTTTCTCAGTCTGGCTCAGGTCCCAAAGCAATAGGAAATACAGATGAGTTTGAACTGGCAGAATTAGGGCTAAAGTATGAATTTGCCTCTAGATTTGTCCAAACTCAGTGATGTTAATAATCATGCAGCTACTTGTGAGCACAGAAAATGCACAGTGGAAATATCTATTTTGGGCTTTGTAAAAGGATGATTAACACTGGCTGAAACCTTTAAAGCAACACAACCAATCTCCATCACAAGTGATGAATTCAATGCGAGAAAGTTTGAAAGCATAACAAAATGAAATGATATGTCATGGGAACTGTCAGTACTGTGCTGAGGCAGGCCAGCTCAGAAAGTGATCTGTCAGGAGTTCATCTCTGTGCCTACAGATGAGAAGAGGAAACAGCGTATAATTTTCTATATAAAACAGCAAGCAGGGTGCAATGTAGTTACACAACCCAGTCTGCCGCCTTTTCCCCACCCTGTTTGCAGCCAGAAGAAGGCAACCCAATAGCTGTGTGGTGAAGGAGTTAATTTGCTGTGAGAAGGATGTCAGAGACAGTGCTCTTGCTGCTGGGGCTGGAGGGCAGGAGCTGCCTGTGGCAGCCAGGATGAATCCAGGTTCAGCCTGCCTTTCTGCTGAGCTGGGCTGCTTCTGGGGGGATCACAAGCTCTGTGGGTTCCAGCTGTCTTTCCTTTGAAGGAAGCATCGGCTGAGCAGCCTCTCAAGTTTACCAAGTGAAGAAACTGAATTATTTCTTCTTCTCCTGCTGTGTTTTTTCACGAGAGCATCAGAGAACATCAGACATAATTATTACCCAGAGGAAACTTAAAATGGCAAAAGCGGGCTAATTAAAAAGGGATCATTTAAGCTGTAGATACATTACCCCCTCACATTGCCACTGGCAATGTCTATAAGGCCAAATTCTCACAGTGCCTGCTTTAGATGAGCTTCAGTGTCAGTTTGTCAGCTGCCTGACCAGGCAACGCAGGGGCAAAAGGTTCATGCTCCAGGCCCTGCAGGCACTGAGAGCCAAGTGCTGTCCACAGGACTTGCAATGAAACAGAGTTCTTGCCTTGCGTGTCTTCAAGAGGAGTCAGTGTGAGCATGGTCACTCTGTCTGAGGTTGGAATGCTGCTCCCGGCCCTGGGGCCAGTGCCCACAGCTGCCCCGAGGGCAGGAGGCACCCACTGCAGCCAGGACCAACTGTGGGAGAAAACTGGATGCTGTGATTGCCCTGAATATTTTTGTTTTCATTTTTATCAAAATAGTCAAGAAAATAAACAGGAAAGGACTTTGACATGTTAAGTCAGATGAGATATTCAAAAGCAGCATCAGCTGCAGTTTCTCATAAGAAATAATGTAGCTGTGCAAAAAGCTGCATCCCTCTTTTTTACCAGATCAGTGGTCATCAACAGCAGGGAGAGGACCGAGCAGGCATTAGTGATTTTGCTGGTTGTTTTCTGTTTTGTTCCCCACCCCAATGAATAAAGTTGCACTCCCTCCTCACCATGAAATCGCACTTGAGTCAATACTTTGTTTCTGCTGTTCTATTTAGATGGATGTTCTAGCTGTGCTGATGCAGTTCTGCTTATTTTGGTTTTTAATATGACTCGTTCCTAAAAATAAGTCCTTAAAAATTTTCTTTTACAATTCCGAGCTATGTTGCTGATATATAAATGACATCTGAGGAATTACACTGGGAGTCTAAAATAGTAAAATGAGATTACTGATAAAAACTGATTTTAAGATGAAGAACAGTAATTGAGTTTGGCTCTTTTATGGATGAAAAATTATGTGATCAATAGATTCTTACAGTTTGAAGTAATTAAAGTTTCATATTAGAGACGCAATCTATGAACAGATGAGTAGAATGAAGGGTGAAAATCTGTTATATTAAATAATGTCTCTTTGGCATTTTCCAGGCTGTAAACTGGCAGTAAGAAAATACTGATTAGTGTAGATCTACATGTGTAAGTGATGCTAACAACTGATAATTTAAATATATATATATATATATATATATATGTTGTTTTTTATTAGAATGACAATCTTGAAAACAAAGAAAAAGAAAGAAAGAAAAAAAAAACAACTCAGAAGTGAAATACTGACACACTAATGACTATTCACATGGACAGGAGTTTGCAACATGGTCTTTTTCCTTGCAGGCCCTCTCTAAATCTCTTTTTCTTAGTGAGAAACCCAGCTGTGCTCTTTGTCTTTCCTCTCAGGGCAGAGATTTGGCCACCACGCTAAAGCAACAAGAAGTTTTACATTTTTAATTAGAAGTTAAAATAGCAACAGAGGAGCTTGCCGGGGATGTGAGCTCGTGGAACATGGTGGTACTGCTGCTCTGGTTTGGGCAGAAGATGCAGCTGCAGTGGGACCTCTCTGATGCACTGCAGAACAGCCGTTTCTCCATGAGCTGTGCACTCAGCAGATGCCAGAGCTGCTCAAGTCTTCCTATTTGTATTACTCTGAAACATTTCCTTAAATATGTGGCAAAAGCTATCTGGTGACTTTGAACTTAACTTAAATTATTAACTGGTCTGGGGACAAGTTAAACTGCATTTGCCTGTAAGTTAGTTTCACCATTAAAAAATAACTAGCTGAACTAAAGCTACTGCTATTTTTGTCTGAGAAAAGGAGGGAGGCCATGCAAGCTGAGTGCTGCGCCATGATGCACAGGGACTCGTGCACTTCAGAGGAGACCCACAAGTGCAGTCTGCCCAGAGCATCCTGCATTGGAACACAGATACCAACCACCCACTCCAGGTGAGACTCCCCATGGCCGTGGAGGCAGCTCAGGAGCTGCCCCATACACCCCTATATCTGAAGCTTTTCTACTGTGTCCACTTTGTGGAAAGCCTATGCTGGCACTGAGTGTGGGCAGCTGTACAGTGCTCCCCACCTAAATATCCACTTCTTCACACCCTAGAAAGAAGCAGTGCATTTCAGCTATGGCTTAACAACCATATTCCACCAGTCGGGCTGGAAAAGATGGATGCCAGAGCAAACGCATGCTGATAAGGAGGCTTGAGGCAGCCAGCCCTCTGTTCTTCCCCACAACAAGTTTGTGAGTGCCACAAATGGGCAGCAGCACAGCTAGTTCCCTTTTCTACAGCTTACTAACACAGCTGCTTTTTGTCAGCCTGTTTCACCCCAGCATTGAATTCAGCATTGTAACTGAAGACATTTCTGCCTTTGTATCTGTAAGTCAATTAACTTAAGGCAATTACTCTGCAGAGAGGTGACAATTCCTTTATAGAAGTTATTGAATTCTAGTACAGCAAACAGTGCATCAATAATGAAAGGCCGCTAAAAGAACACAGTGTACTTGCATTGTTCAGAAATATAGAAATAAAATATATATTTTTTATGGACTATATTGTCTGGTGGACATTTAGGCCCTGAAATTAAACATAAATTTTTAATAATACTTAGATTTATTTTTCAAAGAAAATGAAAAACGTGCTACTAATTAGAGGCTTGACTGAACAGGAGGGAGATGGGGAAAGGGGGGTGAAAGTGGATGACAGCGAAGGTCACTGAGATGTCTCATTGGACTTTGTTGACCTTTAGAAGAACTCCCAACTGATTAGTAACCTTGAATACTGATAAATTAGACAATATTCACACACACCATTTCCATTTTTATTCAGCAGAGATTTCCAGCTTTGTTCAGCAGGGTAACTTCTGCTCTTCACATACATGTGGCACTGTCTCTCCAAGGATATGATTCAAGGTTTAGTTATTATGCTATGTTTCAATCCTTGGCTTTTAAGCCTGTTTCTTTTTGTATTGCACTGTGCTTCATAAACCTGCAATAATACAAAGTTCTCAGGTCACAGTAGACAACAAAAGGAAAGATGTTTATTTTCCATCTATCCATATTTTTAGTTCTGAATAAATGCTGGGATTAAGTACCAGTTTTACTGTGCCTTGTGGAGAGTGACTCATATCTGTTACAAATCTAAATTTGGTGTCAGGGGATGCACTAAGCCAAAGCAAGGGCAGGCACACTTGCCTCACCCATAACTTACCTTTCCCCAGACCCAAAATGGGGATGCTCACAGCTGTGCTGTGGATGTCTGCCCTTCCCTCTAGCCACTCCACTGTTTCAGTCAGTGCTTTCTACACCATGCAACAGTGCGTGTGGATTATGTGCTTGAAAAATGTTCAGTCTTCTTTGTATCTTTCAAAACCATAAGTCTGGTTTTCATGTACTTCCTGCACCTATCTTATTCCTTTTCTTTAATGAAAGTGAAGTGCAATTTCTAAACAGTAGTGCTGTGTGTTAAACCTTCTCTCAGAAATAGGCATGCAGCTGCCACTGAAATCAACGGGAAATGTACCTTTGTGGCTGAGGGCAAAACATGACCTCTGAGCAATTGCTAGCAGGCAAGAAAACACCGCACAGAAAGCAGCCTCCTTTTCAAGGAGCTTACACTCTTCTTAAGAAACATTGATTGCAGCTTGCCAGGAACTGGACAAAACAGTAAATCCCTTGAGTACCTGTTATTTATGGACAGAGTGAGGAAAAAGGTTTGTTTGATCGGAAAAATCTTCATAGTTTTAATGGTCCAATGTAAGCTATGAATCAGATTTTGCAGGATTTCTTCAGGCTTTTAGTGTCTTGGGTTTGTTTGTGCTATTTGCATCCAGTGGCCTAGGATTTCCTGTATTCCCTGCTTCAGAAACTTGCAGTAATTGATAAACACCAGGGCTCAAGGAGATAATAGAATCACAGAATCATTTGAGTTGGAAGGGACCCTTAAAGGTCATCTAATCCAACTCCCTGCAACAAACAGATACATGGTACATGAAGTTGCATGGCATTCCTTTCATCTCCTGTGTATGAAACACTACATGGTAGCACCTGCTTAAGGGAAAATAATACAGTTTTGTTAAAAATAAGTACATAGATTTCCCTCATAATCTCTTAGTATGTGAGGGAAGTTTAGCCTGTGACAACCAAGAAGGTAAGAGAGATGCTGAAGACAAGAAAGGCACAATGAAAAGAACGTGACTACTAGAGCACTGCTTAAAGAGATGGTGCCATCTGGGGCAGTTTTCTCCTCTTCTGTTTTCTTTCCACTCTTTGTGATGAATTCCTTATGTATTCAGCCTTTTCAGTCCTTAATTTCAAAGCACTGCTTTATTCTGTATGTCTCTCCCAGAATAAAATGGCTTTGGTCATGTAGCCTCTTTTATTTATTGTCCCAACAGTGCAGTAATGAAAATAGAGCTTGCATATTGAAGTGATCCCATGCATTAAGATACTTTACACAAACAACTGAAACAGCTGTGGAGCTTGTGGAGAAACAAACCTGCCTACGGCAGCCGGAGAGAGCAAGAATCTAGAGAGCATCCCCTTTAGTCTGAACAGATGTAAGTCATGCACAAATGGTCTGTACCCACTCTGGGTGGCAGCATCTCACTGGCATGTAGAGCCTGATCTTTAGGCACATAAATTGTTCCGTTCAAGCCATTGTAATGACTCACATGCATGAAGTTAATAACAGAGATAAGAAATGACAGGCATAGGGTTGTGCTGGGCAGAAACTCCCACATGCTTCTCTCTAATTCCTCCGCTCCTCTCTACGTGCATTGCCCAGCTGCCCAGGCATGCTGACAAAGGATTAGAAACAACAATGTGCATGAAAAAATGATACCCTTGAAAAAGAAAGAGGATACAAACAGAAACTTAAGGTAAGAGAAATATTTATTTAAATTTGCACAATAACGAGCTTATACTGAACAAATTCAATCAAGAAATAATAGTAAGTGCAGTAAAACAAGGAAATATTGATGACTTTTCCCATCAGAAAACATTAAGAAGCCATGCCTGTGCATTATGGTTTTTGTTTTTAGTTTTTTTTTTCAGTGTTTTTTGTTTATTTTTTGTTGTTTGTTTTTACAACAGCTTGTATCTTTTTTTTTTTCAGCGCATATACTGTACATATCACATCTTAGCTGCTATGTTCTCCTGAAGGCTTCATCCTTCTACTCAAACATCTGCTATATTCTGCAGTGAACATTCAAACACATTTGTGAAGAACCAATTATGCTTAGGTAAAAATCTCTGGATCTGGTCAAGTGTTGGACTCTCAAAGCTTTGGAAGACCCTGTAAGAGCTCTTGGTTGACTTTGGATCTTGACATCATTATATACAGCATTGCAACGTGTCACTTTATACTCACCTAATATCCTGCATAATGAAGTCAGACAGACAAATAGCCAGAACATTTAGGTCTGACCTCATTCAAAGGCTTACACATCTGAGCTTGTCTTGAGTCCCATAAAATTCATTATGATTAAAAAATCTGAGTTCATCACATTTCTGCACTTTAGATGGACAAGAACAATTCAATTTTAGTTTTAATTTTGTACAATTTTTGGTCTAATGGTCTTTTGTGACAGAAAATTCTTTAACCAGAAACTGCTTGTGAGAAATGGTTGTTGGTGTCACAGTTCCTGAAGGCACTGTGGATCCACTGAGCAACAGACGTGGCCGTTCTAAAGGAATAACAAAGAGAATTGGAACATTTAGCATCTTGTATGAGCTCAGTCAATTTAACAGTCTCAGCCATTTGAAAACTCGTATCAGATTTTAAGGTATAGTTTTGTAAAATACAGATGAGTACAAATTTTGATTATATTCATGAAATTGTTGCTGTGTCCTTCCGATGTCTAAGGGAATAGGCTACAAGGATTCTTTTAATTGCTTGGTTTTCTGTGGTCTATATTCCACAGCTACAACAGTCAAGCTGAAAGGAGCTAGGATCAGCAGAAGAAACACTCCACGCATAAAGGTATCAGGCACTTACTTGCCCAAGTAACAAAGCTGTTGAACAAGACACGGCAGCTGGGAGTTTTATTTAGATTAGACAGAAGGGACTCTGGGTTTTATTTAGCATTGAATGTTTCAATTTGATTCTTCCTGGCTGCAACACTAGCAAATATTAATCCATGACTTTTTTTCCTGATAGCCTGAACATTTTTCTAAGAATATTTGAAATTAAGGGAACCTATTACCTATGGACATGATTAAGCTATGAAGATATTTTTTTTCCTACTTTTCTGCTACTTCCTTTCTTCAATTGAGTCTTAGAATACAAATAAAATTCATGTTATTTTTAAATTGTTCCAAATATATTTAGTTGACTAAACTGCCAGGAATAATTAAAGATGACAGTCTGAATCATTCAAATTTTCTTTCCCGTTACAGAAGCTTAGACAATCCTAATGTTCACCTTCTTGCGCTTTGAAATGGTTTTGTGGCTAATTCTGCTTTAGCTGATGCCAAGCTTTCTGAATTCTTAAAGGATTTGTGTAAACCTATTTTGCTATAGCTTGGTTAGAGAGGCTTAGCCTCGAGCTTTGACCTTCAGTGTGATCCTCTGCAAGAAAAGAATGAGGGGACACAGGGCAAACGAGAGAACTATACAAATTGGGTATAGCATTAACCTGATCTGGAGGACAGAGGTTCTTGCATGCAGAACTACAATATGAAAATGCTACCACTACAAACAGGTAGCGAATTTCAAAAAGAAAATTGCTGTGAAGAGAGAGAGCCAAAGTGCTATATCTTCATTGTTAAGCAGATTCTCATCTGAGCCGTTTTAAATCTAAGGGTCTGGCAGAGTAAATATTAACATCTTCTACATATTCACTAAGCAGCAATATATTTTATTAGTCTATCTATGTGTTTACATTGAATAGAAATTAGTCCATGCTTAAAGATTCAGTCTTTGCTGGGACTCAGAGTAAAGGGCAGAGGGGAGCAACACACTGGTGGCCACCCCCAGAACTGGTACGTTATTTCTGCATTACCATTGAGTAGTGCTACAACAAGAACACATTTCCTTGCACTTAATCTTAACTGTGTTTTACAGAAGACTCATGCATAACATTTTGTTTTACAGATAGGGAAAATGAGGTGCAAAAACTTCAGAAAGCCACCCAAGCCCAAACTGGTAGGTCACAGGATTACAATTTCTCATTCCCTCTTTTTTTTTTTTTTTTTTTCCCCTAAATTTCATTCCTCCAAAAGTATCTCCTAGCACTGGAGCTGCTGTATTTCACCAGCTGCAGTTCTCACTAATATGGGTTTGTTCACATAAGCCTGTTTCAACATCCTTTGAGCAGCATCTGGCTTTCTAACCATTAGCCACTGTCAGATCACAGCACTTTCTCCAAACCACTCACCCGTTCTGACATTAAGACAAATGCCCAAATGTTCTCACTTGGCACATACTACTTCCATAGTAAAAGAACCACCTCCCAACAATAGCAACTGCTGCTTCGTGCAGCATAATGTCAGAAAAGTAGTGGAGGAAGGTGTTGCTTGACACCTTCTGCTCCATTATCAGTTACTCCCCGCTTCTCTCAGAAGGAGGTGTTGAAGTCAAATTATTTTTATGTGCAACTTTCTAAGTAGTTAATGGTACCATATACTAGAGTTTGGGAAGTCTCTTCCTTGGATAGGACATAGGATAAAGACCTTAATGAATTTCAGTAAAAATTAAAGATATCTGGATGAATACTGCTCTCTCTCCTTGGCTACTGTGGGATTGCATTCTTCAGTATCAGTACTATTCACCATACAGGGTCTATTTTTAATGGAAAAAACTAATTTTAACATCTTTTTCTCTCACAGATTTAGTTCATATCAGCCCAGAGCCATAAAAAAATTCTCTCAATGGCTTTCTTTGACTACAGAAACTACTAAATATTCTCTACATCATGTAGATTACTACTAGTAGTTTTAAATCAAGAAAGCTATAGAACTGTGTGACTAGTCCCATTATTCTCAGTGCAATTATTGTTCTCAAAGAACAAATCAAATCATTCTGATAACTCTATAGTATCATACAGAATGCATTTCTTGAAGTCTAACCATACATATCTATTTGTTTCTTTATATATTTCCCAGATAGCGTAGAGCTGTACAGTAAAGAACCGCAATCAAGCTTGAACTGAGCTGTTGTGAAAAAGCCAAGCTCTGTGACTTGAGTGCAGCCCACTGCAGCATAGGTTGTTGTTCTACATCTGACCTGCCAGCACATTAAACCATCATTCCGGCACATGCAAGAGTGAAGTTAACAAAACTGAACACTTTTACTGTAATCTCCTCTGCTTTTAAACAAGTGCAGACGCCAACTGACTAGACTCAATGCATTAATATTTATGTATACAGAACAAGCTGGAAAAGCAGCATCTCAGCTTAATTTTTGTGCTCCTTACCTTACATTGGCAGAGTGTGCACTCTGTGCCATGCTTAATCCAAGAAGATCCAGTGAAGCGAACAACATTGGTTTCATCCAGGCAGGTTTTAGTGATGTCATTACGGATGGTGTCCGCTTGGCAGGGGTCAGTGACACAGCGTGGGCAGCACTCATTCTCAGGGAGGACACTGAACTCACAGTCCACCTCTGGGCATGGCAAGGGCCAACAGTCAACCTCTCCTTGCTGTTTAAAAATATTATGAGAACAAGAGAAAATTATTAGCTGTTGTTTTGTTTCCCTGCCCATTTCTCTGATTCAACATTATGTCTGTTTGCTGGCTAGCTTTTTTCTATCTAGTCCTATTCAGAAGACAGTGTGGAGAACACTAGCATTTATTGCCTGTGGGAAACAAAGCAAGTTGGTCGCTTTCTCTGCTTGCTACTGGGTAAGTCCATTGCATTTAACTTATTTCAATATAGTCTGCATCAAGCTGCAGCTGAAACTTCTCCATGGACCTTGTGAAATATAGGATATGGACCTGTCCTTGTGATGTCCTACTTCTGAGAGAGACAGAAACCGTAATAGTTCTACACTATGAAAGTGCTTTGAAATCTCTATTTCCTCAGTTCTTACTTCTATTGAGATTGTTAGTTTCCAGTATAACCCCTCAACTGTTCAGCTCAGGGTAAGGTTACAGCTTACTTGTTCCACTGGCTTGACTAAGGGTGTTGAGCTACCAGCAACCAAATTGAGCAGGGAACATCATAGCATTCTCAGTGAGAACACCTCCACTGGCTTTCTAGCCATTTTCGAGGTTATGAACTGATTACCTGGCTTCCAAACTTAATCACACTTTCTGCATGTTGCATGATGGGTTCACTACAGAGCATGAAAAAGAAAAAAGGGAGACTTGCTTGGGGCCAGCATGTTGTTAGGGGAAGTTACTGTATACCTGTACACAGACCTTAAGATGTCTGATTATTCACTGCAGTTACTAGAAGTTGGGCGAATTTCCATTCAGTTCTGGAGAAGGGCCAAGGTTGCAGATCTATCAGTCAAAGGGAACAGTTCACTGATGTCATTAATGCCACTTTGCTTTGGAGCAGATCTATCTCTGACCTCCAACTTAGTTAGCTCATCCAAGCACAGACAGTCAAGATTTGAGGGGGGATGAAGAGAACAGCATTTCTCCCAAGGAAAGAGTGACAACAAAAGTGAACCTAATGCTTTGAGGATTAAGAGTTCAATACCAGAACAATAGCTGAAAAATATCCCCAGAGGTTTGCCATAGCTTCAATTTTACATCTCTTCTTGCAGAAACTATTGTTGAAGTTACTCCTTCACAGAATTCTCATCTGGATCAATTTTCCTCTCTTTTTGAATCACATGATAGAAAGAATGATAGCAATCTTAAAACCAGTTACTGATCTTGATATTTTGATTTATTTTTTGTAGTGAGGGACAGGACAAGGAGCGGACAATACACTGTCGCCTAAAAACCACTGTGACAAGAGAAAGAATATAGGCTTTAGGTACAGAAGTAGCATCTTGAATAAAGAGACATCTATTGAGATCCCAAACTGTCAGGAGTTTTTTGTTTTGTTTCTAAGACTTTTAATGAAACACCTGGGAATCTATTTCACTGGATTTTAGCAGTGACAACACTGAAAGCAGTGTCTGCAGACATTGGTTTCTGGCTGTTATTCATGGTACACAGACAAGGGAAAGCTGGACTAGACTTTACATTTGGAGATAACCTGTGATAAAAGCTAGTTGCTTTTATCTTGGGATTTTTTTCTGTCTTGAAAATTCCCTGAACACCATTATGCAGTACAGGTTTGCTAAGACTCTGAAATACCTGCCCAGGAAAAAGATCACAAACTTCAAAAGATATATTTTTTTCAAACCTTATTTCATTAATATGAAGAATGCATCAAGTCTTATTTATTTTTCTGTTACTGGAAATGTCTGAGTGAATAAACATGTTTTAGTCTATCAACATCTTTGAAATTATCAACAGTGATAATGAATACAGATCTAGAATATCCTTATGCAGCCTCATCAGCCTCTGAATGAGTGAAAACATGAGTGTTACTGCATAGGTGCCATACTCAAATGACCTCCACTCTTTGCTAAAACAATCTTCATGATTAAATAATTTCTATTATGTCTATTATGTCCAAATACATTTTTGACTGGAACTTGATAACACTGATAAATATCCATGAAAGTCAGATTTTGATTATACACATACTCCAGAAGGAACTAAATGGACGTTAATATATGAAAATGAATATTCAGAGATTAGCATATCTCATGCCCTTTTTTTCCTCCCGCTTATTCCGCTGTAATCAGGAGCCTTACCAAGCAGCGACACTGCTGACAGTTTTGTATCCAGGAGTCACCACTGTTGTAGGAAAGCTCCCCACTCTGATGTAAACATTGACTGCTGAGCCTTGGGTCACATTCAGGACAGCAAAATAGGTCAACAGTGGGATTTTCACAGTCGCAGACCATTCGCCGGCACATCACGTATCCACTCTGTTGTTGGAAGACAGATACAGAGTGATGGCAGAAATCTGCTTGACTCCTACAATTCTTGCACCAAAATTTGATTTGTTGGCATGACTGTAAACCACTACCAGCTCATGTGCTTTTTCACTATACAACACCTTTGTTGAAATACAATTCAGAGAGTTAGAAACCACAAAACACTCAGTAACAACCATAAGGTTCCCCTGTTGTCTTAATAAATCCTTCATACAACCAACTTTCAGAAGATTCTAGCCTAGGGTGGTGAAACTCAAGTGTGTCTTTACCAAGGGTCAAATTTTAATGGGTTGCATAGAGTTATATCATTTTTATATGGGCATGGCTTGAGTCTCCTGCTAAACTTCTAGATCAGTTCCCTCTCTTTTATAATTATTCATGTAAAGATGATGATAGCTAGTGAGAAATTAAATTCATGTCAATGAAAATTGAATTTCTGAAATGTTCAGGATTTTTTCAGCGGTGTATTGGCTCTTCAATCTTCATTTGCATTTAGCTTGTGGGCTTCCTACAACAAACATCTGAGAAAGCTAAGCAGAGACAGCATTGACCTCTATTTATAGCCATCTGCTGGAGATACTGGTGTCAGTCATCAACACTAGTATGTGTCTGGATAATTTCTTTGCATGAAAATGCCATTACTCCCACCCAGAAAAGATAGGCAGCATCTCTGCTAATAAAACAGTACTCTTCCCCTTCTGCCAGTATTATATGAGAAACTTCATGGAAGCTCTGCTCATGCAGGTTGAAGGGAGAAGCTCTCCCCAAAGCCCTATAAAACTCCATTTTTGTGAAGCACCACATACACATATGAAAAGGCACCTAAAACAGGAATTACACTTGAATCATATTATTTTTCCTGTCATCCCTTCCACCACTTTTCCAGAAGCAGCTTGTTTTATTTATTTCAACTGACCTGGCATGAGCAGACAGAGCATCTGTCGTTCTCCAGCACCCAAATCTGACCATTGTGCTTGATTTTGTCTTCATGGATACAGTCTCCTGTGCAGTTCTTGCCATGTGGACATCGACAGTCATACCCACCATCCAAGTTAAAGCAAAAAGTGTCATTGGCACAGCTATGCCTTCCAGTTGCACATTCATCAATGTCTGCAAAAACATGCCATGTAATACCTTTAGACCGCATTCAATTAACAAAAATGTTCCTGTGGCAGCCAATATAAATGATTCATGGTCATTAAAGCCTTCAGCTGAAAATTAATTTGCACTTCACCAGAACAGGGAAAAATAACTTACAAGTTCACAAAAAATATTTTTAAAGTCACATCAACTCTAGAAACATCATATTTGGAGTCTTCCTATACATCTTCTCAAACGAAATATTGAGTAAGGTTGTTAGAATAAAGAAATCACAGGAAAGACAAGAACAAAAATAACATGCAGATCCCTAAAGAGCATTAGTTTGTGGCAACCATTCAATCAGACATTTTCAATCAAACAAGTAAAGCTGCAGAAACCTGTTTTCAAAACTTTTTTGCTGGCTCTGTCTAGAACATTTGAGTTCACTTGCTAAGAAGTTAATGTGAAAGGTGACATCTGACTTGTATGTCCATTTAAGTAAGAACTGCATCATTTATTAGTGTACAAGCTAGAATGGTTCAATTATTCAAGTTGCAAAGACATCTATAGCCTTTCTTTCTAGCACAGAAAATAAAAAAAATAGGAATGCCTCCAGTGAATAAAGGTAAATGACTTCAAAACAAGCATATCACATAGAGTTCAAGAGCACCTTAAAAGGCTTAGTTCATCAGTGTACACTTAAAATTATTTTGCGTGGGCTAACTTGCAGCACAAAGTGCCTTATACTTCAATAGGCTTTACTGAGCTTTTTCAGCTGTTCATCTGGAGGAAAACTATCTGAAAAAAAAAATAGCTTTGAAAAGTCATGAAGTAAAATGCCATACACAATAAAATGTGGAAAAACTAGAAGATTAAAGATCTATGGCAATGGAAAATATCAATGCAATGAGTTCTACTCCATATAAAATTTCACAGCAGTCTGGCCCAAGCTCTTAATTAAAGTTCATTGAAAAGTAGTACTGTGATATTTAGCTGTCAAACAAACCAGCAAAAGACAAAATAAGCAATATAATCACTCATATATCTTTCAACATCAGCATAGAAACTTAATAAAACACTCAGCTTTGGGTTCAAGAATGGAAATGAATCCTCCAGTTCACCTCAAGCATATTCAGATAAAGAAAAATAACTCGCTTATTTCAATTCCATGTGCGGGTGCAGTCAAACAAAAGTAAACAAGTCACTAACATGAATATGAATTGAGATGAAGAACAGCAGGGAAAATATTAGAATTCTGTTGTATAAATAAGCCGCATTGTGGGTTTCCTTTAAATACACTGTGTAATAACAGTGCATCTCAAAAAACTGTTTTGCAAAATTACTCAGGCTTCCGGGAAGGATGAGGAAAATCTCATTTGAGAAGAACTAAAAAGAAATGGATTGTTCCTCTCTGAAAGAATATCAGCAAGAGGGGATGTACATAACCAAAAAAATAATGAATACTACAGAGAAAACATATTGAGAGCTTTTGTTCTCCATATAATTGAATGGACAAGAAAGGGGCAGTAGATGAAAGAGGAAGACAACAAATTCAAGTCTGATAAAAGGAAATAGTTTTTCCATACCATGTATAAACAAACTATGAAATTCATTGCCACAGAATGTTGTTAAAAGGAAAACAAAAAGGTTATAAAACTAGTGGGAATATTTAAATTTACAATGCTAGCAGATTTTGGAAGAGAGACTACATTCCATGCATCACAGTTTATGGTGCCCTCATTTACATATCAAATTTATACAGAATAAGCAAACCATCTCAGTTCTCCACATCTTCTACCCCACTCTCTTCTGATTCTTATGGAGTTGGATGTTGTCTCAATTAGGTCGTGAACCTAATTGAGATGGCTGTGCGTATGGAAAGGACCTGAAGAGCTGAAATGTTCCAGGTACTTAGCCAGGGAAACCCATTCTAACAGCAAGGATACAGAATAAGCTGAACAGATGGCTGTGTGGAGGCTGTGCATTCTCCATCCTAGAACGTTTTTAGACAAGTAGCTAAAAAGAATGGTTTGAGTGATGCTGGTCTAGGCAGAGCAGAAGGATAGAAGAATTATCCTTTCCTTCCTCTTTTTTTTTCTCTTAAATCCCTACAATTTGGCAATTGAAAATTAACATTTTCATAATTACATTTCTATGTACTCATTCTAACTGGTTTTAAGTTATTCAGTGAAGAGAACAAATGCAAATCCCATTTAAATGCAATGATTAACAGTGGGATTCCCTTAATCATTCAAGCCCCTTTTAATAAATTACTTACAGACTCTTGTGTTCACTTGCTTAAAACACTCTTTTGTACAAAGCTTTCACGTAGCAGTTGTCATAGATAAATAATATCACTACCAACAAGCTGTACCTTAACTGAAAGCAGCCATATTTAATGAGATACTTGGAGGAAACTCAGCTGTCAAGTAAATAAAAATAGTTCCCTTTAAACAACAAATGGTGGCCCTATAAACACTATATCTGCATTTGGCACCTATGTCCAAGTTCCTTTCACAATCTTCCCATTGTAAGAGATTATTTTTTGCACTACTGTCTCAAAGCTTGCTGAGGAACACTGATGGACACATCCTGGGCAAAGGTAAAGAAATCCTGTGTCTGAGGGACATAGATGGACAAGTCCAGGCAAGTCCTGGTCAAAGCTGGAAAAATCTTTTGTCTGAAGATTTGCAGGCCAGGGGCAACAAGAGAGAGATAAGCTGCAGCTTAATGGATAGGAAGCAGTCTTTTGTGTGCGCTTATCTCGAGGGAGATAGATAGATAGCCATCTCAGGGGGTACTGCACATGACTCTTACCCAAGTGCCCAGGAATGCCACGCGTGCAGAAGAAGAAGGATAAAAAGAGGACCAGCAACCATGAGGGTAGGTGTCTGACATCAGATGCTTCACGACGTAATGAGTGCCTGCTGATGGATTAAGACATCAGATGCTTCACGACGTAATGAGTGCCTGCTGATGGATTAAATCCCCCGTTCCCCCTTCCCTCTTTCCCTTACGCTTTTTTTTTTCTTTTTTTTTTTTTTTATTTTCCTCACCACCATGGATGGTCACGCATCAATTTCAACCTTTGAGCCACCAGGTGGTGTACGAATCCTTCTTTGTTTTTGGCTCAAAGCTTGCTTTCGGAGGCATTTCTTGCGATAAGACTGACTTATCTAGGAGATGAGAGGTGGGTGTTGCCATGTGGCAATCAACATCACTGTGTGGACAGTTTTACATTTGGAAGCACTTCCTTGGAGCTGTTTGCCTTTGGAAGAGAGTGCTCAGGACTGTTTACTGGCGGTGGATCTGGCCTGTGACAAGTAACTCCAGCTTGCTATGGGAGACTGGGGGATGATACCATTGTATTCTGTGAAGGCAAGATACGAGTTGGCACCTCAGTGCTCCCTCTTTCCTGCTGGCAAGGCCCAGAAGATGGGAACAAAAGGAGTTCCTGCTGAGATCCAAAAGCCAGAAGCTGCCACTCCAAAAGGAGCTGACTCAACCATTTTGGACTTATTTATAAATAAGTTTGTGCTGCCATTGGAAAGTATCACCGTTGTCACCATTGTTATCGTCGTTGTTGTCAACTGAACAACAACACCTGATGACCCACCACTACTGAAGATCAATGACTGAACTACGAATCACACTGGACCCATGGTTGTGACTATCTCCCTCTTGCTTCCTACAAAGACTCCTTGCTTGTATTTCCTATCTTTTCTATCACCTATCTTCCCTTCCCCATCTCCCTAAATGACTAGGATTTGTAATAAACTGGTTGGGCTTACATTTGACCCGTTGTGTCTTAATCTCGCCACTGGGCATACATACATCAAGGAACCTCCTCTCCCTCCTATAAATTGGAGTGGGACACCCATGAGGAAAAGGTTTATGAGGCTCATTTTTCAACACAGAAATGGTTAGTGCACTGTTATGGTAAACAATTGACTCTGATATTAAACAGAGCTCATACAACACTGAACATTTATGAAAAATCCCAGAGTTATGGGGTTTTTTTCAGTTGTCTAATTCATGAAAATGAATGTTTGGATACTACCATTTAAATACCCCAGGTCAAAGCCAAAGGTATTTCAGTTTTGATTCTAACCAAATCAAGAACAGCAATGTGTTTACAGCGCAGGAAGAGAGACACAAACCTGCACGCATGAAATTCTCATCTGCTTTATTTACCCACATCGAACTTCAGTCATTATCTGCAAAGGACTAAATGCACACAAAACATCCATACCAAGTAAAATTTTGTTTAGCTTTTTTAATCTGAATTGACAGTGGATGGTGAGTGATGCTACTGACATCTTATTTACAGCAATAACCAGCTTTCCAAATTCCATGGCTATATGAACAGGGTACACTGGCTCTTGCATCTTTTGTGTCTGAAAAGGGTAGCAAAAGAACTACAGATTGCTTGGTTTTCTGCAAACCAGCTATAGAGTATGCTACTATCTGTCCTATATTGTGTTGGTGTTTCTTTGTGCTTGTTTGTTTTATTTTTGAAGAAACATACAACTCACTTCAGGCTATTTACAACACACTGCTTAGGAATCCAGCAGCTTGTTTGCTACAGCATTAGAAAATTTAAACTCAAAAGACTTGGAGGTTTGACTGAGGACAGAAAACAAAAAATATAACTATCTATCCAGTGCTGAATTGAGGACTAGATCTAATTTGCAGCAGCATTGATCTGGAACATTTTTAAGGGTTTCCCTGAGTACAACTTAATAAGACAAAAGACTATCGTGAATGAATGAAGAAGTAATGATAAATGTAGGTTGCTCTGAAAGTAATGCCTCCTATTTATTTCCATGGAAACTACAGAAGATACAAAGAGTATAAAGACACTATTTGATAAATCACATTCTCAGCTACAAAACACTGTTTTTCAACATATTCGCCACTGTTAGCTATGCATTTTGGCCAGCAATGAACACGAGCCTGCATCACATCCTCATAAAAATCTGCACCAGAGGAGGTGACCCACTGTCACTGCCACCACTGCTGCAGTGCACCATCCATCACCTCACTGTGCACACATCCACTGTTTGATCTCCATAAACATTCAGCAATGGATGTCAGTGGGTACCATATTTTTCCACATGGATGAATTCAGTGACACACCTTTGCTTCATCCTCACTTCCATGTCAGACATCATTGTGTCAGACTGCCCCTCTGCTGCCTTCTGTCGCACAGCAACAAAATGTAATGGAATATTGGTGGGAAGGTTCAATGTCTACTGCCATACCACCAACATGTGCCTCTGGTGGCATAGGTCAATATAATAAAATGGAAGGCCTTACTTCTGGAGCAACCCTCCCACGTTAAAGAAAGCTAGGAATTAATTGTGTCACAAGTAATTTAATGTCAAAACAGTTAAAATACTGGACTAAATCTATAGAAAATGGTGACAGTACCTAGAGTGACTAAAATCCATTTGTAATATCTGAGTGTAAGGGCAAGAACGTCTATGAAAACAGAAATCTCACTTGCCCCCCCAGGCTGAGACCTATGGTTAACAGATTTACAGATGTTGCTTGGAACAAAAAGTCATAGAATTTAGCAAGGAAAAAGCAGTATTTGACTTGGCCATGAGCAGTGTGCAGATTCTGATTCAAAATGTCAGTACTGAACAGCTACTCTGTATTGATGACCACAATATCTGCAGTTTCTTAAAGGAATTTAAAAAGCCATATAAATTCTCTGTCATAGTACTTAGTTTCAGAAGTGGACTTATATTAAAATACTGAAGTTTTAAAGATAAATTAAATCTTTATGTGATAAAAAAGAAGACTACTTAGAGATGTATTTTATAGATTCAGGTTATACCATACTAAGGCTTCAAAGAGGAATATAGCTGATATAATGTACTACTTTTATTTGAAAACTTTTGCTGAGCTCTTTTGTATGATGCATACTCCTAAAGGAATTATCTTGCTTGGAAGAAAAGGGATCAGCCAGTCACAGATTTATAATGAGTTAATTAGTAAGTAATAAATGGCAACAATAAATGGTAAAGTTGTCATAAATGAGGGGTGTCCCATGAAAGTTCACAAAGAATGTGTGCCAGAACATGTGCTGCCCAATATACTTAAAAGTCATCTGGAGCTATGAGTGAACAGTGAGATGAAAAATGTTGTTGTTAATAAAGTATTGAACAAAAAATTGTCAGTGAATTTCTTGATTTCTTGGTAGTGATTTAGCAAGTGATAATAAGAAATTCAATTGATGAAATCAATTATAAGACACATGGGGAAATACCCTTTCAAAAGTCAAATCAATCTTTCATATCTATAATGGAAAGTGATCTTGAAGCTACTGCAGAAAGTGGCGGCACAATAATCTTTTGGGCAAATAGCAATCCAAATATAATACTGATAACAACAGTAGAGAAAATCTGCAATAAACTCACAAGGAACAAGAACAAAGCACTATTAGAAGAAAAAAGAAACTGTGCACCTTGCTAGGTAGTGACAAAGGGCTCAGAGACGTGCATTTCCCCAGACATATCTTCATGGCAGAATCACTCTGATATCAGTTAGTGTTACGTATGTAAAGAGAAGATGAATATCTCAATCACTGAGAAATACACTGTTGGAAGATGGGTTGGGATGGTGGGCAGTTTCTTTGCTCTGAAAGGCACTCACTTACTTTAGCTCTGGGAGGAAACAGCCTCCTCAGCAGGGTGATAGTACAAGGATACCCAGATACGTTTTGCTTAAGGCAAAAAGAACCAAAGCTCTTCTGAGCAGAAGGTTTGGCTTCTCTCCTTCTCTATCTCAAATAAATTTATTAACTGATGCAACCATTCTTCAAAGAGCAAGTGAATTATGAATAATTTATTTGTAACTTCATGCAAGCCAGCTGTCAGAGAGCTTAGCAGATGTGGAAGATGAAGAACTGAGAATTCAGATGCCGGTTAAACTAGCTTCACAGAATCATTGTTTCCTGATACAGTAAACATGCTCAAATCACTGTCTCATAAAACGTATTGGTCGGGCTTCTGTTATATTAGCCCTCTAATAAAACTTCAGAAATTCTGCCAATTTCATACTCTGCCCACACTCCGAATATTTAAACACACGTGTCTCCAGATCTGCCTTCCCTCTGCTGATGATTGTGTTCCCAAAGCCAAAATGAAGCCTTAATGCCTAGAGTTCTGTTTGAGATGGAAGGAATGAAATTCTCCCTGTAGTTTTAATAGTTGACATTCGGTGACCGTGAAGAAAGACAAAAGGATTTTCTTGATTTGTGAGTTCTAGTAAGATTTCCTGCTGAAGTGATTCTTTATTTCCTGTCTCCTTAAGAGCTTTCAATAACAAAGCTTCTGTTAAACATGACAAGCACTGTAGAAAAATCTAAGTGTGGTCTCTAAACTGACAGGGATTTTTCAAACACAAATCTCATGCATTAGTTAATATAGTGGATGTACTGTGAGATGAATTCAGACATCTCAGAAGTCAGCAATTGCTCTGCCTTCCAAATGCAAGTGACCATTTTGGATTTTGCTCATTGCTGAAGAATGGGGAGCATCCTGAAGCCTGCAGTGTACCTCCATATCTCATTATTCTGTGTTGTGGAAAAAACTGTCCATGGGGAGGCCCAGCCCTCCATGCAGACAGGCAGTCTGTGCTATCACACTGGAAGTAGGATAGCAGTGGTACTAAAGAACAAAAGAAAATATTTTGAAACAGAAATCCTAATCTGCAGGTTTACATCCAGATAAGTCCTTGCAACAACAAAAGATGCGTTTTGAATTGGCTGGAACAGTCCAAATCAATACTTTTCAATCCATTCATTTGCCCCTTTCTCATTTAAAGGATTTGATACCTGCTCAGAGTGAAGATATTTTGCTCCCACATTCTGTATCAACAGCTGGTACCTGCCAGATACTCTTGGCAAGTCCAATGGGAGCTCATTAACTAGGTGAGCTACTCTTCTGACATGGAATTATGCAAAACGTACAACAGCTGATGAGGTATAACCTGCACTACTTCTGATACAAAACCAGTACAACATCTCTAGCTGATCTTAGAAGCTTTTAGGCATTGCAGGTGACAGATTCAAAGGAATCGGGATCTTACACAGAACTGCAGAGCAAATGTTAACTAGGCCTAAATGTACTTATTTTAGGATTTGGCCCTCAGTGGTTTCAGTTGTTGAATGCAATGAAGCTTGAGGCTGCAATATCTACCATCTCTTTTATGAAATGGTACATGAGAGACAACTTTCAGATCATCAATATGACTGAGTAAATAAACTATAAAGAAAAGCTGCAGGGGGGTGAGGAGGAGGGCACTAGGTAATATACCATGCTGAATGCTATATTTACATATATATATGAAATTTAAGAATTCCCCAAACCATGCAATTCTCAAAGGCTAAGTGGCTGATCTTTCACCGCTTTTCTGGAAATAAGATAATATATAACATAATTATATTTCCAAAGGAAAAAGCAGCAAATGCTGCTAAGAGTTTGAAGCCCTACATCTGCATTTCTCATCACTTCTCCCAGTAATTGATATTGAGACTACAGGTCTACCCAAGAGTATAACATGAAGCGAAACTAATAGCAAAGGAATTTCCTGATCTTCTGTTGCCTGCAGGTACCAAATGAAATAGGATTATAAATTTCTACATTCAAGTACAGCATTAGTCAAAATACTCAATATTCTAAGTAGTGCCAAGGATGCTGTGGTAGCCAAGCTTAATATATGTGTAAAATAGGTAATTCGACAACAATTATTTCAGGCACTGATAAAGTCTAATGCTACCAAGGACTCCAACAGCAGACAGAAATTTTTAGTAGCATGTCCTGCTGGACCATTTCCTAAAGGTGCAGTCTGGGTATTCTGTTAAAATAAGTTCTTAAGGAAATGCTCCTCTGCCTCCTAACGGAAATGTTTCCATCTGAATCTTTCAAACTGAGGTTTTGCTGAAGGAAACACTGTGACTAACGCCGATCACAGAACTCTGTGATCAGAACTCTGTACACAGAACTCTGTAGTTCTACTGGCAAGCATCCAGGGAGCTCAGACAGACCCAGATTTGAGGCAGAACATATAGAACATTCAAGAAAGAAAACATTTGAGCCCACGCTTCCTTGGCTTTATAAGTTTTTCTCCAGAGAAAGAGGGAACTTTCTTCAAAGCAACTAAAATTCATTGAAGATAAGCCAAAGACAACAAGCCTATTATGCAGTCTGTATAAATGCCATATCGAAGTAGACTGCTTAGAAAGCAAAATCAACAAGCTCTCAAAGAATATCTCCTAATACCCATGAGGCTTAAATTATTTGTTCCACTAAGAAAGTAAGGTGAGACCAGTTCTTCTTCTCTGCAAGTCTGCACTGTTCCTTCTACAATTCTCCAAGCTGTGGCATTTGCATGAGCCAGAAGGCCACAGAAGATGGTGGGCCTGGACGCAGCAGGAAGCTCATACAGCTGAAGGCAGCAAGTGGAGAACCAAGGTTTGAAATCTGAGATTAGTACAGCCTGGAGGATACTCCTGTGTTACAGTGAGTGTCAGAAAGGTTGTCCACCAATCACTGAGTCTAATCACCTCTACCACAGGAGATACTGGAAAAGTGACACAAGAAATTGCCAGATTGTCTTTAAGTAGAGGAATCTCATGGTGGAAAGGTCTGACAAGGCAGAAAGAAATTGCTTTCACACTACTGTACTCTGCTACTGAAAGTTCAGCTTTCCAAACTGTAATAAATTTAAGGCTAATTCTCCAAGTTTTATCTTCTGTTTAAGACACAGTGTCACAGATTTCAATCCTATAAAAGCAAAAACGTGCTAAATAATTGTCCCTTCTACATACATGTAGCAACCTGCATACTTATTCTTTCTTGGCTTTTCCTTTGAGTAGAAGTTTTTGCTTAATTGTTGTTTGTTTGCGCACGTCTTAACAGAGGTACTATTAAAAACTTCATACTTTCAGCTTCATTCTTTAGTTCATATTTCTTGAGATGACACATGCCACACCACTGCGTTCAGCCCACAAGACAGATTTCATACTGATGTTAAGATAAAGCTTGGGCTATTGAGAACTTTCCCATAAATGCCTGGCCACAATGCTCCTGTGCCACAAGTGACAGAAAAGTGATGTTGCGATCAGAGGGATTGCAACTTCTCCAGAAGTCCTTGCACTTTCCTGTCTTAACACTTGGCCAGCTAACACTGACATTTAGCTAGATCTTGACAAAGAAAGTTGGACTTACGAAAGCAATGGTTGACTCAAATTGCCGATTCCTCCTGGGAATACAGACTTTCAGCTGTGGTGAAAATGTGTTGAAATAAAGTATTGATGATGGGGATACTGAAAAGGTCATTCTCATTGCTTGAGAACTGTCTGTGTGTCTGTCTTAGTGAAATTAATTCAATTCTTTCCCTTTGGGGCTGATGCAGCCCACTAATGTGAGTTTAAACAGTAAGATGGGAAAGCTTACACTGAGCACTGAATATTTAAGCGTTCACAGACACAAGGTAGAAAGACTCCCAATTTTGTCCTAAGTAGTCCATGGCAAAACAGACCAGTTTGTTCTCTTATTTAAGAAAAGCAGCTTTTAAAAGAGGAATAACTTTTCATACTAAGAAATACACATGTGAAAATAGCTGTGTACTAACCTGCTGTTCCCTCCAGCATCGTTCATAAACAAAGGAAACCTTCCCATCTACTTGTCCCTGTTGACCTTTCATCCTCTACACCCCATATCTTGTCCCATCCCCAAGTCCACTGCGCTTCCCATTTTATAAGGTTGTTCTTCAAATTGCGGCTCTCTAGGAGGAGTTAGTTTCTGCACAGGAGAAGCACCCCAGTACTGACCGGAGTGTGGGTAAGGGTGTCAGGGCCACAAATCCTTTGAAGCAGGAAGTGTCTTCATCATACGCTATGTCAGTGTACAAGGAATGAAGCAGGAGAACTGAGGTCTGGATTGAGACTCATTTCTGTCTCAGAATCTGACATACAAACAGATCACCCTGGAGTGATAGATTATAGTGAATGCTATTAGCCCAAGGGAAATCACTAATGCATAGAAGCAGATGTAGGGCCCATGAGACTGTTCTAAGCACTATGCCTGAATAATATTATCTTAGCAAGTAATAGAAATAGCCACTAATCCTCCACCTAGTCCTCCACCAGTGTTAGGAATATTCGTATTTATTTTCTTTTGCCTTTTGCTTACAATGCTTGTTTTGACTACGATTTCTTTGGGTCAAGGTTTAACTGCCATTGATACAGTACCTATGACAACATTTGTCCACAACAGCAGGAGATACCAGACACCACTGTAATGCAAGTCATAACACTCCACCCTTCTTAGACACTGACCTTCACAGGATTCTCCACTTGGTGAGAACATCCCATTGTCATGGTAGCCATCCCTGCATTCACAGTGGTACCACCCAGGCAGATTGATGCAATTAGCACGGCTGTCACACTGCACAAAGCCATCGGAGCATTCATCAATGTCTGGTTCAAAAGAAAAACAGAATAGAAGAAAATTCACACAGAAGAAATTGCTGTATTCATCTGATGCAAGAACAACTTCTCTGGTGTTTCACGGAAGTATTTTGATTATTGCCACTTAGATTTCTAGAGTTATTTGTTGCAGTGTTGTGAATCATTCCCACAGAAGGTCTTGGCTAATAAAGTTGGCCCTGCTAGCTAGAGTTCTGCTAATCCCATTTAATGCTTATATATTAGCAGCTCATTTCATCACAGTATATGCTCAGTAATACATCATCTGTGTAAACTGTCCACAGTATGAAGAAAGGAATTGGATCCCACTTCAGATAAGAAGAACCCTTTTGCTGAGTACAGGCTGCCTGATAAAGCTTATTTCCGGCACCATATCAATACATTAAATCTTTACTGCCGTCCTTGCTCATGTTCCCAGTAACACCACTGTTAATTCAGCAGGACTTGCCACTGACTTACACCAGCACTGCTGACACTCAGCATTGTTCTCTCTCACTGTTAAAGAGAGCAGCTGGGATTCCAAACCAAGGCTTAGATCCTGAAGGTGAAACACAAGACATTCTCCTCCTCCCAGTAACTCCTTTGGGATGCTCATTTCTTAAAGAAAAACTTATACTGATTAAACTTCACACTAACAAACCACAGTGGAATGGATGTCTGGACACACTTGCAAGATCCATAGGCTGGCATCCTTCAGATGCCTGAACTCACGTATTCAGTAAAGTAGAGAACTTTGTCAGATGTTCATTTCCAACATCTTCAGTTAAGCAGTAAGTCATATTAAGGAACAGGTCCCAGAATTAATTAACAGTTAGGGAATTTCAGGAATATTTAATCAAACAGGGATAGCTCGCACTTATGGTATCTGTTACTTTCACAATATAAAATATAAAATGGATGAGAAAAATTAATCATGAGCTTCAATAAGGACCCAAATCTCTTGTTGAGAATACAACTGTGTGTGATAAAGATATACTCACTCTACTCTCCTATGAAATCTATCTAAAAATAAAGGTGTTTGGTTTGTTGTTGTTGTTTTATTGTTTGCTTTTTTTAAAGGCTGGTTTATCCATCCAAAGCACTTAGTGCCACATCTGAAGGAAAGGAAGTTGTTGAGTATTGTGGGGGATGCCTACATACACCATAAGGTATTGCTCAGACATCCACCTTTATTGGAGAGTTACATTTTTCTTACACATGCCAGGAAAGCACGCAGGATGTGACGAGTATTTTATTCACATGCTAAATAACCTCCGACACAGATTTTCATACTGAAAGGCTAGGACAGTCATCTCCTTGAAGTAATCTCACAGCCATAGTATAAGCATGGTGATTTTTAAAGCTCTGTAGTTACTTGAGGAAATTCCATTAGGAATTTCTGTTATTGCATCAGCCTGATTTTCTATCACTTGCCTTTCTGACCAGATACTCCTTGTGTACATCAACAGTATTTATGAGAGTGAAAATGACCAACACCCCTACCAGAATATTGCACTAGGCACATATTTTTGCTGCTTCGTGTACCACAAATTAAGTCCAAATCTCTATTGGTTTAAAACAAGATTTTCAACTACATTGTGAAGTGCAAGATAATCACGTAAGTAGTCCTGGTGCAGGACTGAGCAATACCAAATCCCTGCAACCTTTAGCTGCTCTGGGTGTCTAACTCAGTATAAGCTCTGGCCTTTTTCTTGTGAGCAGCCGGGGCCAGCGGGACTTCAAGAGGGTTAGAGAGATCAGAAGGAGATCAATGGAAATTATGTTGCTGTAGTGAGAAGAGGCTGGTTTGCAGTCTGTGCATTATCCGCTGGTATTCACTTGTATGCCCACAGATGGCTTAAGAAAAAGGGAAGGGAAGGGGAAGGGAAAGGGAAGGGAAGGTCTTCTTTCTAGAAGATCGTTTACCATGGGGAATTACACAGTCTGGGAGGAGCATGCCCAGGAGGACAGACTGAAAGTTAACCTAAAGGCCTGGGATTGTCTGCTTAGCACAATATAACTTGCTGGGGGGTGTTCAGAGCCACAAACCCCAGAGAATCAACGAAGCACGTGATTGCTTCTTAATGCTACTCAATAACACGCGTTAAGATACTGCATGTGTCTTCCTCTGCCTACAGTCTTCCTCTGGAAAGTGGAATTTATTGGTAGTGAGGTGGAGGACAGGGTGTTATTCAGGTTAAAGTAACAGATATGAATTTAAGAAGGGCTATGTTCCTCTCTTCAGAACAATTTATTTCTGAATCTCTACATTTTATAATTGTGAGCACAGTATAGCAGGCACAGACTGAACATATTCTGCTGATCTCACTTGCCGATTATTCAGAAAAACAAGCCTTGAATGTCACGCCAGTATTGGTAAACTGACAAGAAAGGTAGCTTTTCTGTATTTATTTGTGAACTAGCTGACAAACTCATATCACAAGGAATATTACTTGAGATGAAATGCTTTTACAGATGCCAATAAACAAAGAAATACACTCTTCAAGTTTTGTTACAGCTGCATGCAGAGTGGATTGGAGTTATGTGGGAATGCCTACCATAAATAGCATCAGTGGAAGCACACAGTCAGTCTTTAAGAAACATCAGATTGCTCTCAGTTTGTTTGCCTAAACCATTCAATTGGAATCATTGCTGCACCAGTAGTGAATAATTCACTATTCCTTACATGATATCACAGCAAACATAGTCAATCAAAAACAATTTCACTACTAAATTGTTAGGAAAATATAGCATGTGTTGTAGGTTTCAGAGCATAGATGTTCCTCACACACAAAATTTCATGCTAAATATCCCAACTTACATTCATCATTAGTTCTAGCAGAGACTTTCTCTGTAATGGTACAAAACTCAGGTAAAGTCACAACTGTGTTAAACAAGTAATTGCAGCAGAAACTTATTTTGCAGAGCCAAAGCACTGATTTCATGGAAAATTTTCTTGACATTAGGATAAAAGGATTTCTATTTTCAAATGGGCATAGCATAGCTCAGGAAGTGCTGTAGAAGTATCTACAACTGAAATGATCTTATTAGTATGGAAAAAGCAGCCAGAAATGATTTTTTTTCTGTCCTCTGATGAAACATTCTCCGATGAATCATCTTGCAGCTGCTCAGTCAGAGGTGTGAGCTGACAACAGAACAAAAACTGATTGAAGTTTTGCTTGGCCAGTGGCTATGGTATATCAGTGGGCTATATGGAACACTAACCACACTAATGAAGTTTTGTTTGATGCTGTACTAGAAAGGCATAAAAACGAAACACTGCTCTATTGAAGGAAGTTACTGAAAGGGCTTTCTATTTTCACTTCTGAAAAAAATTAAGATTTTTAACTGCAAGAAGAGGAGGTATGTGCTTTTTTTCATTAGGAGGTGGTGACATTTGTAAGTAGATGGACAAAACTCTTATTCTGAGTTTCCAAGTTCCCCTCTTCAGCTAGCTATAAGAAGCTGCAGGGGGCAGGAGGGAAAAGAAGGAAAGCTATCTCCATCCAGGAGGTAAAAGAGAGTCTCATTTGTCTTACGTTCCAGAGCAAATGGTCTAATCCCAGCCCTGAATTTATGGAGCAACTCCCCCTGACTTTCACAGAGGCAGTATTTTCTCTATTTTTCTCTTTTTCCTTTTCAAATAAGCAGCACAATTGCACATGAAAAATCTGCCACCCCACTCATGTGAGGAACCAGGATTGGAACAGAAAGCAGCACCAAGCTGGTTTGTGGATAGAACCTTCACACCAGGCGGGAGGGCAGCTGAGCAGCAGCATCCGCTGCTCTGGCTGTGTTCCCACTCCAGGGCACTGCATGGCAGGAGATTTGTGGTTCAAGCTCTTGAAGCACTGTCTTGAGAGCACAGATGTGTGATACTGATGTACCCACAGAACACCAGGAACACGAGGACCCCTCTCTACCTGATGTAACTCATGAATGCACTCACAGCAGTACCGCACACACCACGCTGCCACCAAACAGGGTAACTTGTTACTGCACACTTATGTTGCACAGGATTTGGTTTTCAAAGACTCTGTTTTTCTCCTGTGCATTTTTCTTAAGCTTAAATCAGTCAGCCTGGTTATTTCCATATTTTTTAACCAGAAAAAAACTCTCAACCTTTTTTGCAAACTGAAGCCTCACTTTAATACAGTAGATACACTGACACATTTTGAAAGTAACTAAGTGCTGTATACACCTGTCCCAGTTCCCCTGGACATGAAAAAATGCTCTTCCAAATCACATTCTTTTTACTTCATAATCACTCATTTCCTTAACTGTAGCATCAGTTTCAGCTATTACACCCTTGCTCTTGGGGAGACTGAGAGAACCCTGCTCCCCAAAGAGCAAAATAAGATCATTAGCAAATTATTCACTGGTACAGTAAGAAAAAAAGAAAAGCTAGCAGTCTGATGAATATTATTAGAGAATTTCTGTATAATAAGAGCTTTTGAAGACGGAAAGTGGTATAAAATTGCCAATTTGAAAGCTAGCAATACTCTTTCATCCAGCAATTGGACTAATCTCTCTAATGTGGTCAAGCTGCACTCAACAAAGAACCATGGTGTGATGGGAGATGATGGGGTATGGCTATACCATTTTACATTACTCATTTCAAGACTGAAATATTAATCACCAAATCCTCCTCTCAGAAAAGCCTACATGCCACCATCAAGCACAAAGTTAGAGACACAGAGCAGTTTAGTCTAAAAATCCTTTCTTTCACAAACTGCTTTATCCAGGTCAATACAAACAAAAGGTCCAGCAGCCTTCTGCCATTAAGAGGGAAACACCACATATTCAAAGCTGTGAATATTTAGAATTTAGTTGTTTCTGTCTACCATGGAAGTTTTTCTGGGACAGTACGCACATGGCACTCAGCTAAGACTGCCAATTAGTAGACTCTCAGTTGCAGTAATCTCTCCCAGTGCTAATTGGGTTATTATCACTGGATATATTTATAAGGATTAATGAGCAGTCAGCAACTTCTGTAACACTACAGTCTTAGGCTAAACTTGAGATCTCATTTCAGAGGCAACAGCTTTTCCATCCTAATAACCTCCAGAGCCACCTGCATCCCAGTCCCACAAATAAAATGCATATACACTGAAAGAAAAATCCCTTCAGAAACACGTAACCAAAGAATTTGCTTAGGGTACTAATAAGATGTTGAAAAAGATAAGTCCTCTGTGTTTTTTTTCCTGGGTACATGTGGTACAGTCAGATTCTGATATGCTTTTGCATTTGTCAATGCATTTTCAAGGATGTTATGTCTGACTTGAGTACAAAAGAACATGCCCCAGCTATTCAAACTCATGCTCAGATAACAGAATGCCCAGTAGGATTAAAATGTCTGGGTTATCTGATCTTAGTAAATATGCATGCAAGGGGGAAAAGGCCTTACTGAGTAAGACAAAATAAAAGTTCACTGTGCTGCATAATGTATCTGCTGTCAAAACTCAGTAGCTTTGAGAAGGATTATCTCTACAGTAAGTTCTAGAGTCCCATATTGAAAAAGAGATAAGTGTTTGTGTTGGTTTCACGTTATAGCAGATTTCTAATGTGAAGATAGTTGGGAAGACTCTGAGGTTTAATCAGACCTCTGAGGTGAGATCTTATGGAGAAAACAGGTCCCAGTGGAGAACTATAAGAGCTTAAAACTAGTTCAATATACCAGAGCTATCTTCTCTTGTTAAAATATCAGCTTTGGGGATTTCCATCCCACTACATTCCCACATATTGCATGCATATATAAATTACATGGAAGAATTTTTTTTTAACAAAAGGAAGAATACAGAAGCTTATGCTGCTGTAATAGTCCAGAAAGGTATCAGTTACACCATAATCCAAAGTTATTTAGAATGCCTTTTAAATATGTTTTGTAAAGTCTGATCATTGTCTTTCTTCTAACACTGCTGCTGATTCCCAAAGGAGATCTTTCTTCCTTCATTAATGGATGTTCTAGAGCCTGCTTGTGCTTACAATCTTGCTTTGATTTTTTCAGCTTCCAGTAATTCTTTAAATACATGTAATAATATCTTGAGTACTAGTATATGCTTTGCATTGTATGAACCCTCACATCAGAGTTCCCATTAAACTGTGGAAAGCTCATAGCACAGAGTTACCCACAATTTTACCTCAGAATACCATAATTCTATGAGTTAAAGGACTTGATATAGCATTAGAAACATCAGTTATCTGAGATAAAGCCTTCAGAGAACGCGAAGACCATGGACTTTTCTCTTCCTGCTCCTCTGGGTAGTGAATTTGGGTGGTGCAGAGAAAAAGGTATTATGAATGCATTTGGAGTTGCCACTCTTATGTCTATATCTCCACATTGCTCAAACTCTTGCAGAAATTCTGTCTGAGTCACTTAAACACCGTACTCTGCCACAAAGGGCAGGAAACTGGAGTTGGAGATAGAATTATCACATTAAAACCTACTCCAACAGGTTGTCAGTGCTACAGATATGTTCTTCACTGCATATTTCTAACTGTTATGATGCATGAAAAAATAACTATAGTAAAAACAGGATTTTTAAAATGTTTTTTTTTTTTAATTCTCGCAAGAGCATGATTGCATTTTTTAAAGTACTCTGTCCATGGAAAACTAATTTAGTTCCATTAATGAAAAGGAAGCAAAATGTGATTGAGGATGTAATACGGAATTATAGTTCATTAATTCTTCAAGTATGTAATTTTCCAGACTCCCGATCCCCCATTGATTTCTGCACACCCCCATATGTCCTGCTAAATGCCAGCAAAAAGAAATTCAATTGTTTTGTTATTTCATGTGTGGCAGTGGCAGTGCTCCAAAATTAGATAGAAACATTATGAAAGGGAATTTTCCACTGACTGCTTCACCATGCCACCCTGTTAACAATTCTTTGTTGTCAAAAATTGATCAATCACAGGCCCCACAGATAACTGAGACTATGACAGTTACTCATTAAACATCCAAAATCATCAAAAGATGTGACATTTGTAGCAATTGAAGATGATAATTCAGAACACCTAATTAGCCATGATGAACTAGGCGCATGCATGAATAGTTAAAAAAGAGGAATGTATTTTTCGATGAGATTCTGTGAAACCAATTGTGTAGTCCTCATTAGAAAGTTAGACTAACTGAGAGGTACTGGATTCCTATTCTTAGACATTGACAGTAGTGTGGGTTGCTTTCACTTTGTCCATAATTCTCAGAACGGCACCTTAACTGTAATAAACACTTCTATTTCCCTGTTTGCCCTTTCTTGAAAAAGTAACTATTTTCTTCAAGATAGAAAAAGCACTTCTGTACCTTGACATACAATGACAAAGCTACTTTAGATGCATACCAATGCTTGCAGGTGCTGCAGCTCTGTTTGCAAATGTTAGGAACTGGACTAGCACACTCATGCTACTCCCTAAACACGTTGGTTGCTGGATACTAAAGGGCTAGATTAATTTGTCCTAAGAAAGAAGATCTACTTTATCCAGATGATCTCTCTTTCCTAAAGGTGGGAAGGAAGGCTCTGCAGGCACTGTGAAGATCTTGAGTTTTCTCAGTCATAAAAGTGAGTTGTAAGAACTCATTCTATATGTTTGAACCAGGATTCAACCAGCATGTTCTCAGCTTTGTTTGGGTTCAACTCTGGTATGAACTACAGTAATTTTCCAATGATTCAGTTCAGTTCAATGCAAAATTTTGTCTAGGGCCTGATCCAACAGCCTGAACTGAACTTGGTCTTCTGCTGGGTCTTCTACCCTTTAGAAGGGTTCATAATTTTAAAACGTTATTACTTTCATTTCCTTGCCAGTGACTTGTTAACATGATTCACAGTTCACATACTCATGACCACTAATTTACATTGCTGCTCATGCAGCATCAAATCAAGTAGAAACTGTACACAACTGCTGAACCACAGCAGGAAAAAAAAAATATGTAAAAAAAAGCCTTTTCTTTGCTTGGGCTCTAC
Organism: Pavo muticus; assembly: GCA_016647715.1. Classification (NCBI taxonomy): domain Eukaryota; kingdom Metazoa; phylum Chordata; class Aves; order Galliformes; family Phasianidae; genus Pavo; species Pavo muticus. The sequence goes on from JACDJE010000051.1 coordinate 2,219,587, forward strand.
ACATATCATTGCAATATGTCTGCAGAGATTGCACACTCCCTCATGCTGACAGCAAGAGGAAGGGCTCCACAAGGGTATGGTGCAATGACTGGCAATGTAATAGATTTTAATTCCACTAATAGTTAAATGTCTCATAATTCATAAAAGAGAGACCCTACAGTGAATTATGAAGGCTATCTCCATTTCCCTTGTATAACAGAAGGACATTCTATTATAATGCTGCCCAGCTGAACTATTCATATTCTATTTATAGATCATTGTATTTTAAGAACCTAATTGAAATTTTAGGTTTCATATTTTGTAAAGGAGGTTCTTTTCTGCAGAAGTAATAGCTAAGTAGTGGATACATTTTGATGTTTTTAATAAAGAACAAAACTTCCCGTCTCCTCAAATCTTTTTTGTAGCACTTTCCAAGTCTCTCAGTTTTTAAGCTGTTACATATAGGATTGTAGTGTTTCAAGAGGCTAAAGAAAATATAAATATAAGTACTCATATTTGGCTCTAGAAGAGAAAAAAGAAACGTCTTTTGTTATTTAAAACTGACAGGGACTCTAAGGCATGAAAGAAATTACATACACACAAGAAAGTGTGTCAGGCAAGGAAGCTGAAGAAAGAAAAAGATACAAAAGGAAAAAACAGCAAAGCATCTTAGACTACAAAACAGAAAGAGCGAGGTAAGTAGAGTTCATTCCTAAATCCAGAATATTCACTGAACTCAATATGGGCATTTTATTTAATTTCTGTCAAAGAGGTACTCTGTGAATGAATCTAAGCAAAAATGTGAAACAAAGAAAAACTTTCCAACCTTCTAAAGTCACCAGCCAATGCCTCACTGTTTGTTTTTGAGCTGATTTTTCATATCCAAGACAAAAATCAGCTGGTAAATGGGACCAGGGTGACTTCCCTTCCTGACACAAGCAGTCAAGTAAAATACATTTCATTTGCAGAACACAAGCTTTCCTGCTAGCTTGCTGCGGATCTCATTTGTTTCTTCTCACAGACAACTTTTTAACCTTTTTTTCCTGCAATTTAATGAGCTAGCAATTTTAGAATATGTCCTTTTTGAAAGCCAAAAAAAAAAAAATTATATTCTCCAGTTCTATGAATTGGCTGCACTCCCTCTTTGTAAAAATATATTGCAAAAAAAAAGCCTGTCTTCTCTCAGATGTTGACATATTTGAGTAAAGGCGCAGAAATGAGATGACCTATGTCTTATCCAGACATCTGCCACTGCCTTTTTATGCAAGCTTTGTCACTTATTCAACTTTCCCCACGTGTCTTGACTTCCACATCTGTAAAATGGGGAGAAAGCACTTGTACCAGCTCTCTGCTTTTTCTTGTACAGGGAAAGATGTTTGGGGAACAGCCCCACACCGGGGAAAGGAGCTATAGGAAAGGCCAACCTGTTTATGAATATGAATATTCAGCTTTTATTAGCACACGGTTAGCTGAAATTTGATGGAATTATTAATTATAATAACAATTCAGCTGACATTCATTAATCCTTTGATAGATTTTTATGAAATATGCTGTATGATTTTTCTTCCTAGTGACAATACTTTCTCAATCTAAAGTTGCTCTTAGTCTGTAAATGTTACATGCTCAAGATTTATAAGCTCTTTAAGAATAAAATCTTTCAAATCCATTAATTTTTTTTTTTTTCCTGAGGAAAATAAATGCATGTTGATTTTCTTGGAGAAGAGTCTCGGCAGAAACTGTGCAAGTTTTTCTTGCTCTCTCTGAAAATGGTCTTTTGAGTTCTTTTGGGCCAGGGGAGGAAAAGGAAACTTCAGCCATTTTACACTCATTATATGAATTTATATGCATAAGAGAAATCTCAGACAACTCAAAGGGACAGAGAGGTGATCACAGTCCAGACAACCTGCATTTGTAACCTATTACCTACCAGATTATTGCTCAGACTTTACATTGTGTTTACTGTTTACTGAATTCCCAACTGATAAATATTCCCAACAAATTTGGGATGCTCTTCTCACAGAATGTAATTTGTCTGTGAGCTTTCATCTTGTGTCTAGATTAATTCTGACCCCTTCCTTCAACCTTCACCTCTTCATTTGAGTATGTTTTAGAGGGAGAGAGGGACCTGCCCTTTGCCTCCTACAAGCCCTTTGAGCAAATCTGATGCTGCATCATGCATTCTGCATGCTGCTCCACAGGACTTCAGTGTTAGAGAAGATGCCAGCTAAAGGAGAGGTACAGCCAGGAGAGAGTTAAAGCCTTTGCCTCTACTTAGTAACTGCCAGTGTATGTTCTTGTCATTCTACTTATGCTCATATGAGCAACCAATGCTCAGTTAAGAAAAGGAGAGACTGCAGTATTTGCCTATTTAGTGCTCAGAGTTCCTTAAGATGTAATATATCAGATGTTTTGCAGTGACTTTAAGTTAGGTAATCTCAACAAATTTTTCACAAACACATCTAAATAGATTATACAAATGCATCTCACTTGAGATCTTTATGAGGGTACAGTCTTTTTTAGAAATCATCCCTATCTTGACTTTTATTAAACCATAGTGTATTCATTACTTCTTAGAGGTAAAAGCATTAGTAACAGCTTGTTTTGTTTTCATGCATTTTGGACTGGGCAGCTGTTCACTTAGAATCTTAATTAGTTGTGGAGGAGGCAGATGATTTATGAATAAAGCTATGAACATATTGCATATTATAGTTCTTCCAGCTAAACTCTAATAGGATTCCTGCTCACCCAAGGCCTGACTTAAAGAATATATTAAAGCATTCCTAATTCAACAACATGTTTCATGGTCCTTGTTTTTCTTAGTCTTGGTCAGAGATACCATGGTCAAACAGTTTTGATCATCAGTGGCAACAATGAATAAGTCCAAATGGACATTTTAGAATGACTCATTACTAACTGTTTTTATTGTTACTTCACAGAAATAAGTTAGCAAAAGTGGATCATGTGCAAAGATGAAAGACCAGGCATGCAGCTCATCAAAACAGCACAGCGGTATACATGTCAAAAGAGCTATATCAATTTGTATCAGCTCAGTACAAGGCCCAGTTTTAGTGAGATGAAAGCATGAGAAAGAAGATCAGTTAGGAAAAAAGTTATTTTTATCAGGTTTACCTAGAAACCAAAACAGATGAGCAGTATAAATAAAATGCTTATTTATTTATACTCAACTTCATTTAACTCAAATTTGAGTTCTATGATTCTACAATTCTATTAGATTAACAATTATAGCAGAAAAACTCCATGGGACTTTCAGTAATACTCATATCTCTTCAGCCTGTCATCTCAGAACCACCTCCAGCTCCTGCCCAGTCAACTATCGAGGTCATAATTTGCCTTTTTGTTTTGTTTTACCAGATGTATCATATGAACAAAGCTACTGGACAGAATAAGTGCTGTGAATATGATAGCTTCTAATCTCACAAGCTTATGAAAAACATATCACAGGAGTGTAGGAAAAAAATATAGAAACCAAAAGTCACTTTGCACTCTCTGCTCCAGAGAAGCCAAATACGACTTTTCAGAGGCTTTCTAGGAACTTCAGATTTGACAGAGTACACACAAGGCCCATCTGCCCAGAACAGTCAGCCTGTGTTACTGAAGATATTTCTTCTTATTAATCATGTGTCAGAAGTGGATCAATATATTATACTCTAATCAAACAATAAAAAGATAGTCAAGCAAGTAATGTGGAAGTTCATGCTCATATAACAAACAGTTTACGTGAAATTGAGGCAAGAGAAAAGAAAAAGGGAAGTGAATGAAAGGCATTGAGAATTATCATAGTAACAGTTTTTTTAAAGTAGATTTAGCTGTTATTCTTAAAGCAGACATAGAAATTAATGATTCCCATAATTTGGGCAATCATGTTACGATCTGATTTTCCTACAGTAAGTGGGTATTTAAAATGGAATAATATAGAGTGAGGTTTAGCATCACTGAACAGACTAGTAATTTGCATTATCTTGATAAACCAAGGATAGCTCAAAGATCATTATTCTTGTCTCTGCAATAAGTAATTCACATGCAAAAACCATCTTTGAGAAGGCCAAGCCTACACAGCAGACCACTCATTACCCAGCCTGTGGGAGCTGGGTAATGGCTTTAAGTAGCAAAGATGCAAGTTATAAAGCAAGATGTTTCAGCATCCTCAGCAAAATCATTTCATTATTTTTAGCATCTGCATCCTGTCTCTTTCTGCAGAAATGAAAACTACAGAAAATATTAATTAAATGCAGGTGCATGCAGTAATTCAGAATGGTTCTTAATTCAGAGAGTCAGATCCTAAGAATAGAACATGCAGTTAGATATTTGCTGTCACAAGTTTAAGTTAAACCATTTAAACAGGATACTGAGAACTCCATGTCTGCAGCTACATTTCAGCCATGGCCAGAAAGACCACAGCTTCCATAGATCAGGATGTCAGGAGACTTATTAAGAAAATCAGGACCACTCACAGTAACTCAAGGATGATAAGTAGCAGTGGCCACTCAGAGCTAGGGTGTACATGCCTCATAAGCCCAACAATGAGGGGGACACAGCATATCCAGCACCCCTCCTCGCTCACCTCATCCCAGCCAGGTGCCTGGGCTGCATGGGGACCTGCCACCACCACCTCACGCAGCTGAGGTACCAACAGCAGCATGCAGCCCAGAAGGTCAGCTGCATCTCACCTGCCTGACTCCACAATTTGTCTTCTTTGGGATTTGTCCTGGGTGATTTTTATTATTTTGGGGAGGCTTGCATCAAGGATCAACTTTGAGTAGTTTATGAACTTTGAAAATTACTTCAGTTGAAATACCAAACTTGAATGACTCTAAGAGGCCTGACTTTTGGAGTATGATGAATTCCCCGTTCCCTGCCCACCGGGTTCTATTGACATATTTTACACTTCAAGTCAGGCTCATGTACTAATGCTTTTAAAAATTTTATCCGTGTTAGGTTAACCTAATATTTCTGTATTTCTGCAAGTCAAAGTCGGCACTTGAATTTTATTAAAACATTGCTTGCTGAAAGTACCCTGAAAGTTCTTAGTCTCACACCTGGGAGCCTCTCCAAAAAGGGGAGCCTGAATCCTCCAGACACCAGGACTCAAGCAAGAAAGCAATTTGTCCTGGCAAACAAACAGCTTTCTCTGGCTGGACTGTGAACTCTTTAAAGGCACTTTTTATTACTTGAGGTTTGCGCAGAGCCTTGCACACATGCACCATGAATCTGAGCCTTTTAGTATTCTCATTGTAAACCCCAATCCTACTATCAGTAATTAAAATTTTCGTTTTAAAAATAAAACTAAGCAAAAGGCAGGTTCCTGAGCTATGACAGTTTTTTACTACACTACTTTCAGAGCTTACAGACAGTTTCTACTAGATTGGGGCCAAAAATTTTTAAGAGTTCTGCCAAAAGTAATCCCAGATCTTTCAGAATTGGTTCAATGCTCTATGGGCTTCAAATGCCATTTGTGTCACAGCTTTAGCTTCAGAGCCTACCTGGCCACAAGCTGATTGAAGTTGTTTTAACTGAACACCAAGGATCAAGGGCTTAAATGGAAACAATTCTCATATGATGTTGAAAGTACTGTTATACTTCATCATGTTTTTGCAAAATCAACAAAGTTAACAAGTTTCCTGGTTACTTTGGCAGTGCCTTATATTCCAATACCACCAAAACTATTTTCCTATCCACTAGAATATCAGAATTAAAAGATTTTCACAAGCTTCCTTTGGAAATGAAATAATAATAGCCTTCAAAAATCTGAATCTTCCTATTATTATTGCTGGTGCACAAGAACAAATTAATTTGTATTTGCTAAGATGTGTAACAGTCACACATGCTGATTATTTAGCTTATATAGAAAGCAGCACAAAACTCTAAAGAGATCTGATCAATAGCAACCATTCCATCTAAGCTGCATTTTAGTATTTGGAACTACATGTTAGGGACAAAGTCTTGGCATTTTTTTAGCTACACCAAAGTCTTTTTCCTTCTTCATCAGGTATTCACACCACTTTTTCTATTTTTGTTGGAGCTTTCCACATGTGAAAAAAAAGTACAGAGGAGAGCCAAATAATATATTTTCTTAAACTTGGCTATTTCTGATAGGAGATCTGATGAAAGAAGGTGAGCTCACGTATCTTATGCTGACCATGTTTTCATAAATTCAGTAATGCATTTAATTACACCATCAGTATTAATATAGGGCTGAGTAAATATACAGACTGTAAGTTAATTTTTTTTCTCAACAGGTCCTTTTAAACATAACAGCTTTGTGCGCCAGTTTATTTCAGCAGTTTGCCATGGCATGTTTAATAACAGGTGGATACGATTTCTTTGATGTCCAAAGAAAGTTTGTTATCAGGAAATGTAAGCCACAGCCAAAGATCCATAAAGAAGCCATGTACTTCCAACCAACTTGTTACAAAAACTACATCAAAACACTACTAGTAGTAAAACTCTGCTATTTGATCTCATGCATAATTAAAAATGGACCAGGGGAATACTCAAAGCACAAAATGAATGTAGGAACTCAAAAGAAAAGCTGACAAACAGCAAAAATGCAGTAATCTTGTATATATGCACATATAGCCAAACAAATTCACTGTTCATCAAATTAAAAGGGAGTTACAGTACCATCAAGGCAATCTAACAAAATTGTCCTATGCTGGATTCTGAAATAAAGTAATGTTCAAACACAACTTAAAACAGCATTTAAAAATGCCTACTGAAGAATTCATAATTTTACAATCAAGCAGGACGGCATTGTAAGGTATTCTGAAGAAATTTAACTGGTAGAAATGTTTTTAAATTCCCTGGGTAGACTCAGCTTTCCACACAGCAGAAGACTGTGCTTTACTAGTTTAACTACTGCTATGCCTTGTAAGACTTGAAAATCTCTTAAAAAGTATACAAGCCAACAAATGCATCCCCTGTGTTAATGATGCTTAAAGCTGCTTCCTAAGGGAAGAGAAGAAAGACTTCTCCAAAGTCTCATTTTGATGTTCTATTACCAGCTAAAACAACAAGTGCTGGAGGTTGATTTATCTGCACATGATTCTTATATTTGTCTTCTTATTCCACTGATCCATTTTCAACAAGGCACAGGCCAGAATTAATCTAAAAGGCTTGTAAGGAAAATTCTAAAGCATTGCAACAGCTCTGTTAGCTGCAAGGCACTTCACAGTGAATACCTCTTCTCATGAAAATAATGTCTGACTGAAAGTACTAAGTGATGCTCATTCTCATATTATGGAGAGCACCGTGGTTCTTGCTGACACCCCAGAAGCACCATTTGGAAGTAGAAAACTTTATGAAATGCAATGCCCATTACAGTACTTAGTTACACAAAGCTTTGCTTCTTTGCAAAAGCTGCATTGTGTTTCAGAATTTGACAGACCCTTTTCATGGTAGCTGACAGGTGAAAAGAATTACAGCTATGTCTGTGAACATGTGCAAACTTCTGGTACTACTCTAACCGAATCAGGAAAGCTGCTTAGTACTCTGGGTGAATAGGCATGCCCTAAAGCCACATTTCAATGTCAGGATACTTTCATCAGAAGATTTCTGAACTCTCCCATCAGAAGCAGGCAATTTGCTTCCTACTTACTGTGCCCAGTCCCTGCTTCTGCTTCTCCCCCTCTGTTGGGAGGCTCAGAGAAACTGTCAGTTGCATCACCAGTAGGTCCAACTCAATTTCCAGTTTGTATCTTTCAGCTTCCATGTCAACAGCCGCAGCCAGTTCATCAGCTGTCCACTGGAACCGGTGCCAAAGGGTCTGATCCCTTACTACAAGCTGTTCCCAAATGCAGCTTTGATAGATGAACAGTGGAATAGAATATGTCCCCAGCCAACAAGAGCACCAGGAAGCAGGTGAGGTCTTTTGCCAAATAGCCTTGTTAAATATTTAAGGGAATGCTCTGGATACTAGCAATCCCAGCCATTTCAGCTCAGGTTTCATCCTGTTCTTGGTCAATGGCCTGTCCTATGACACTCAAGCCTGGCTCCATAGGCAAGAAATGGGCAGGGACAACATCATCCTTTTCAGGCTTTGAGAAGAACACAGAGGGAATATATGTGCAGAGCTGGGGTTTGGAAAGGATGTGGAAAGGGATGAGGCACTAAACCAAGTTGAATATGAGCCAGCTATGTGCCCTTGTGGAAGAGAAGACCAACAGCACTAGGAAGACCATTATATCCCCTCTTTTTCATGCTGTTGAGACAATACCTGGAGAGCTGGCTGATTGAACACTGGAACTGGTTTCCCAGAGAGGTTGTGAAAACTTCAACCCTGAAGATACTCAAAATCCAACCAGACAAAGCTGTGAGAAACTCAATCGATTTGATGCTACTTTGAGAAAGTGGATTGGACACGATCATCTGCAGAGGTCCCTTCCTGCCCCATCCTCACTACAGTTCTGAGAAACGAGCTACTAAGTCATCTTTTACAGAAGTACACAGTAAGGACTGGTAATTGTGTTTTTTAGGTTATTGCTGGGCTGTGGATTCAGTCTCCTATTAATTGTTAGATAGGTTTAGCAGCTACTGACAATTTTTATTACACTACATGTTTTAAGTTAAAAATGCCAAAAATCTTTAACAAGCAGTTTTTAAATATGTGTCATAAATAGAAAGAAGTAATATGTGATTTAAAAATAAATTTGGCATCTTTACATCAGTCCCCCTTCCTGCTTGTATGTGATTGCAACTAAAGATGTCTGCTTACAAAAGTTTATATCACTTTTGGAGATAGAGTGACTGTTCAACAAGGGAAGTTTCCAGCATAAATTGTTTATCGTGTGAATGTCTTGATCACTTCAAGCCTAACAAAAACTACCTTCAGGAAATTCTGCCACATTCACCGGGAATGAATATGTGCTGTCTGAAGTTCAGATTTTCCTCTACAGCTGCACATTTCTAGCAATGCAATCTCAGAAAGAACACAAAATCTTTTCCATTTGTCACTCTGAAGGTATTTCATGTGTTTCAAAGCTATGTGTAATTTTATTCTAATCCCACTCTTAGACATTAAACCAACTGAGGTAACCTTGTGAATGAACTCTAACATGATTTATTTAAACAGTAACAACAAATAAGATGCCTAATAGACCTCCACCAGGACAGAGTGGTCTCTCCTTGCAAAACTGACCAACAAAACTGGTTTCGGGCTGCCAAAGTTCTTCCAAATCATAGCAATAGTATCACTAGCTCAGAGGTATCAGAACCAAAACTAGCAAATTAACCTTTTGATAAATATTGAGAATAGGTATTCAGAAAAAATAGTATGAGACTTACAAAGACATTCAGACCCGGTCCAACCCTACTGCCTGCCCTCCTGCAAGTTTCTTGATGAAAGAAAAAGCCGTGAGGCCAAGAGCTTTGCTACCCTGCAAGGGCCTTTGAGTCTAAATATCCAGAAGCTAACTTTAGGTCAGCATTTGAACTTTCTGTTTTGGGAACAGTGTCCCTGGGTTCTCCTCTAAAGAAGGGAACAGAAATAGGACTTTCAGGGGGCAATTCAGACAATCCAGGAAGATCACCCATTTGATAGTGGATATTAATTTTGACTAGAGAAAGAGACTGAAGCAAGGAGGTTTATAGTCTACCTGAAGCGCGTAGATACAAAAGCTGGAAAAGATGAATCTGGGCCTTGAAACAATAGATGTTTTGCTTAGTTGATAAGAGCAGGATGTTGCAAGGAACAGATGAGGCAAATATTACTAAAACAAAGTAACTGTTTTAATACTTGAGCCTTATCTTAGCAAACAAACTGTTCCAAGCAAAAACACAACACTGTTACAATGAAGAGACCTTGATATCCTGTACCATACTATTTCTCCTCTGTGAGAAAGTGAGAAAATACTTGAAAACTTGCCATTCTGACATTTTTCTAGAAATAGATCAACAGTCAGAATACTGCTTTTCACACAGCACCCCTCTTGTGCACTGTGGAGATATCCTTTCAACTACAGCAGAACGAAAACAATCACATTTCTCACCTCTCAAATGGACCAGATAATACAGAATTTGGATCAGTCTGTGTTTTTCATTAAATTGGACATGTTTACAAGTCAGACAAAAGCAATACTTGCTCAGATGACCTCCTTTCCTGTGCTTGGAAGATTTATTGAAGGCAATATAGAATGGCAACAATAGTCAATCATAGGCAGCAGACTGCCCTTTTATTAGGCATATTGAAGCCAATTAATCTAAGTGAGCTTTCTCCCTTTATCTCCTGAGGGCACATACTGTTAGAATGCATTAAAAATTCTGTAGCAATAAATAAAGGTGCTGAAATTATTCATTTGAACTTAGAGAAATTATTTACAGGCACTTGAGATGCTAAGTATTAACATTGTACATTTTCTGCTGGGCAAAGTGCCTGCCGCTGTAATTTGAGTAGATCCAAGACTTAAAAAATAAAGCTCTAAAACAAGGCTTTGTTGTACAACCATCCTCGGGGACAGCAAGGAGAGAAAGGAATGCCTGCAAGAGAAAGGAAAAGCAGCAGGAAAACTGAAACCTGCCTTATACTGAGTAAAAAATGCTGAGTTAATGCAGAAATCTCCACTTACGGTTACAAGGGAAGGTGGGCTAGTGAACTAGGCACGTTTGCAGCACAGAAGTAATCAGTTATTGGGATTCATTTCTAGGTGTTAGGTTATCTGCCATTTACAGGAGATACTAAAGGCCATTTGAGGTGAAAAGCAAGTCTATAATAATCTTATTAATTATGAAACATCAAAACCCAAGATGTCTTAATACATGTTCTCATTTTTGCGTCAATGTGTTTCTAATTAGAACTCCTGTAAAGTATTCACTTGGGAGGCATATAAGAAAAGTGAGTAACACTGTAGCAGCAGCTTCCTCTTTTAGGGCATATACTTAAAACTCTCCTTTATTCTTGGATTACCTCCAGCATCCTTCTTAGATTTCCTTCACTATAAATTCAATTAAAATCTTACCAGTTTCACAGCTGGGGCCAGTGAAGCCTTGTGGGCAGGCACACACATTGGAAGCAATACAGGCTCCTCCATTCCTGCACCCATCTTTGCAAAATGCTGGAACAGTAAAAGCACAAGAATTAACAAAATTACCCTCAGTATCCACACAGGTGTCCCTAAGCCCTAGCAGACTAAGACAGAGCACAATCCTCACAGCACTGAACTCAGAGACTGCTTTCTCTGAAGGACAGAGGTCACTAAATATTGTTTATAGCCCCCCTGCCTCATTAGCCAGATAGGCTGACAAGCTACAGGAGATTAGAGTAAATCATCTGAAGGCAACAACCTACATACGTATTCCTTCCTATGCACCAGGAAGCAGTGAAGGGCAGCACCTTCCTTACAAATGAACTCTTCTTAGGCAACGTTGTTCTCAGCATCCTAAATAAAAGCATGAGCATAACAGGCACAAATGAGCACTGAATCAGCTGGCTACCTTCCTCCTTCATTCAGAGATTAGATTGGAAGATAGTCATTTGCCTCCAGAGATTCTGAAAAACTCAAAAACATTTACCATTTACAATTTGAAGCCAATCCCTGGATTTGTTTGTTGGTACACTGCAATCTGAGAAGCTGTGCTCATATATTTAGGCATTTCAGCATTCTCCAGATATAGTTATGCACTAAAGAAACCTCTCTGCAGGCACAGAAATGCAACTGGTTCTGATATACAACACAGCAGCTGTTTAATTGCTCTGATCTGCAATATGGAATGAGCAGTTCTCCACTCACATGAAACAACAGAAAATGAGAGTTGAGTGCACACTCCAAAGTGCGCAGCTCTGGGGGCAGTGGGCCTAACCCTGCATCTGTAACCAGTCACGGAATGGGGTCTGAAGCCCCATCTGAGGCATGAGTATTAGGAATGTGAGCCTTCCAGGCCTCTGTTCTGATGCTTCGGCCACTTGGTAAGACCCCAGTACAGAGTGCTGGTGCAAGAGGGCCCAGAGCAGGGAGGCCACAGCCCTCAGGGATGAGAAGCACATCCAGCTCTGCCTGAAGGACACCTGCACCAAAGCTGGGGCTGCAGAGAAGGACACTTTCCAATTGGGAATTCATAGGGTCTGAGTCTTCTCCTGCACACTCTCTTTTAAATACAAAAAAAAAGAAAGTAGGGATGCACTTTTCTGCCACAGTGGGAACATGTGCCCTCTGAAATGTAAGATCTGCACTCAGAGCTCTTGTCCAGGAAACACAAGTGCTATAGGGTTATGCACGTTGTCTTTGACCCAAAGAAATCTCAATTACTTTTTCGTAATATGACAGACCTTCACCTGTGAGTTCAAAGACCAAGGACGCTTCTGAGAGGAGCAGCTGCAGTTTGAACCTCCTCAGGCTAACTTGGGTTTCCCGCTCCCAGAGGAGAGAATTCAGTGTAAAAGGGGTCATTTGCTGACATCTCTCCCTTTTTCTCTGTGTTTGGCTGGGAGTTGACTATGCTAAGATGTTTTACAGATGGGTCATTATGTTAGGAATATTTAGAAGACTCATGCTGTGGCTCAGGTGAAGAAAAACTACTGTTAAGATCATAAGCAAGCTTAGCAACTAAAGAAACACAGCAGCAGAATGAATCTATGTGTTGTTATCAATGTTAACTGAGGCTCCATGGAGTCTGACACCTAACAGTTTAAGTGGGGACTCTGGGTATGCAATTGCTGCAGTTAGACCACTTCTCACATCTGAGCCAGTTCCCTACAGTTGCACTACTTCTGTTGTCAGGTATTTTCTCCATCCTGTGTTTTGAGTTTGAGGACTCCCAGGGACTTGGGCCCAATAGCAAGTATCATTCCTTCTGACTCAAAATGCAACAGAAGTTAATGCAGCATTGTATCTCCACCAAGTCTATGCATCATCTCAAATCACTATGAACTCAGTCATATGCAAAGTCCCCGTGTACCTGCCTGTGAAGATCTTCTAGTACGTACAGGACTTAAGTGCCTAGCCTAGCATTTTGCCCATCTTCTTCAAGGTACGCCAACAGATTTGCATTAGCAAAGCACCTCACTGAGTTCAAGGAATGCTGAATCCCCAGGTTCTCAGCCACTTACCTTTACACACGGTCCCATTTCCCGTGTAACCTAGCTTGCAGACACAGTTGTGCCCACCCACAGTATTGAAACATAGCGCATTTTCATCACAGTTGTGCTGGTTCGTTACACACTCATCATGCTCTAGAAAATGAAAGAAGAATGGGATGTTCTTGAAGTTTTAAAATACACGAAAGCTTTTTAATAAGAAAGAAGTAGTAGTTAGTAGTAACTGGGCTACGTCAACATGAAACAATGGGTAACCAGGTTATATGTTTTTAACTCTTCTATGTGAGAAATGTCTCAGATCATAACGCCACTTCCATTAATGGGGAACTGCCATCACTGCACTTTTCACACGAGCTACAGGGCTCTTGTAAACATTTGTCAAAGAATTGGCTAACATACTGAAGATCCATATACTAATTCTACTGCATAATTTATATATGCAGGTTCATCCTGCATAGGATTTCCTTCAGAAAGATGACCAATGGTGCAAGTCACACACTCCAAGCTGCAAAGAACAGTTTGCAGAAGGCAGGACTTCAAAATGTAGTTCTTGTTTTCCTTCACTTCAGTGTGTACTCTATTCACTATTTAGATGAGCTAAGTAACCAGGAAACAAAGGACAGGCTGCTCCTCAGAGTAAGGGACAAAAGAAGCATGATCTAAGTGTTTCTGTTGGTGAATATTTTAATGTTTTAGTTTGTGGTCCTTTAAAAATGGAAAATGCAATTTCAAAACAAGATGCTTTGAAGTGTCTTTTCCAAATGTCACAAGAATAGCTTGAATATATTCAACATGCAGTATCTTAGTCTGTAGGCATCATGGATGAAATGCTTCCATCTTCTGAAAATATTCCTTGTATTTTCTTTAGATCAACAGTATTTATCTAAACATAAATAATTTCAGAGTACCGAAAAACTTAGTTTCAGTAAAATCAACTGTTTGGGGAACATAAAGCTACATAATTTGAATCTACACACATGGACTAGTCTGTGTATGAGGTTTTCATAGCCACCATTCTGTCCAGGTTTTAGCAATTTTTATCAGTGCAGCTTATGGCAGTTCTGGCTATGAGACAACTCCTAAATCTGAAACTAGATGCTCTTTCTTCCCTAGTCTTGGCTATGTCACACTACTCTGAATCTTCTGCTTTATGATAAAGAACTGAAGTCTGCGCATATCCCACAGGGCTGTCAGGAAAATGAATTTGTTAACTCTTGCAAATCACTATGGAAGTATTCAACTTGCTATTCAGTACTGGCCATAAACCATAGGAGTATAAAACTGGCAGAATGGCACATCCCTAATCCATCAGTAGCCATAAAGTGTCCTATAGCAAAACAAGTACCCATTGTTTAACAGGAAGAAAATCACCAAAATGTAAATAATCAATTTTAAACAATGCAGGGGGTTCTTTAGTTGGTTTTATTTTGGTTTAGGGTTTTTCTCCTTTTATAGCACCACTCTGATGTCCTTCCTCCAAACAGGGAACGAGTCCCCACTGGATACAGCCAAGCTGAGGCTGCAGGCCTCTGCCCTGAGGCATGAAAAATAATTACTTTGTTCTCAGCATTAATAACTAAAACTGATATTGTTCACAAATGATCTGGCCCCTCAAAATCCAGTTAAGAAATTTGACTCCAGCTTCCCACCACAGTGAAATCTCTAATGCTGGCTGAAGTAATATTTATATTAGATCAGGTCATAAAATAAAATAATGTCACGTTCATGCAAATGAGGTTAAAAGTATTATCTATGCTGGCTTTGTTTGTGTTAATATCATGATATTATTTATATGTGATATGCCATTTAAATATAAAATATATACTGCTTTCTCATTTGTAAAGGTTTTATGTAACATACGAAAGGAAAATAGCTATGGAAATGTAAGAAACATTATGCACTCAGCAGGCCAAAATATCTTGCAAAGACGTTATTCTGGGATCTCAGGAGGGGGGGTGGGTATATACAGCAATACATCACACGGGTAAACTCAGCTCACATCACTGCATTTGGCAAATTAAGTATCATGCTCAATGAGAAATGCCACCATCCACCTCATTCCTTAGGGCTGCAGCGGCATCCCCAGCATGCATAGCAGCTCTTTACTGTGGATAAAAGTATACTAGAGAAAAGCAACTGAGGACAGACTGACAAAAAGAGGAGCGGCTTTAAGCCCAGAACAGCTCTGAAAGCCCACAAGGGGCTCTCATGCGAAGTGAGCTTGCTGATGGTGTTCCAGCATAGCCAGGTGTTAACCATATGGATGACTCCACCTTGCAGTACCTGGGCCTCAAAGACCATATGCATAGATGTATGGCCTCTGTAGAAAAAAAGATAACTGTCACCCTTGAATGTATCTTCCAAACATTTAATCTGTAGGCTAAGAAAACCTAAAGAGTCTTTTAAGATGGACTTTTTAAAAAATAAATATTAGCTGTCTATCAGCTAAGTAGCTGAGCCTGAATTCAAAGATAATATTCTTGGTTTCCACCACTTGCTGTGAGAAACTTCAGTGTTTCGTATCCTCCTGTAAGAAAGCTCGTGGAGGATGTCTGCCTATGGGGCAGGAAGAAGGCCCACCACACAGCCACAGAAGTATAAGTACAGAAACAGACATTTTAAAATGATAGGAATAGAAAATGTCATCAAAAAAGAAACAGGATGTTTTACCTTTCACCTAGATTGGTTACCCTGCTTCATCTGAGCTTGGGTTCAATAACACTGTTAAAACTATTTAAACATAGTACTTCATATTCCCTCCATACATACTGAGGGGCACCGCACAGAGCAATCAATCTGCACTGCATGGCTGGCTCTGAAACAGACTGATAATAAATAGTTAAAATACAGAGTGGGAAAATAAAGCACCTTACAACATTCACTCTTTTAATGCAGCAGTGTTGAAGAGACTATCAGAAAGAGCTTTTTCCAGAATTCTCTATCTAGCTTTATTAAAGATAGAAATACTTGATTGTCATGAAAAAGGTGGTTGATAATTCTTCATTAACTCACATTTAACACTTTGTCTTCTTATTTTGCTGAAATATTCAGAAAGTCATATTAAATAGAGAGGACATGGAAAGAGTTCAGCAATCTTAAATATCAATCTAGAAACTGTAGAAGCAGATTGGGCTGTGCATTATAAAGAAGCAAAAAAGCAATTCATAAAATAACTGTTTAAGGAGAACCATGAATATGACTACTTCCACTTTTTAAAGTTCAAAAAACAGGGTAGAAACATCATTTGCATTATTTAGAATGTCAGTACTGCCCAAATAAATTTCTGATGCTCCAAAGAAGCAAAAGTGAGGTCATTCATTTCAAGCTACTTCTTAGGAAATAATGTGACACACATTTAACAAATGTCCATACTTATTTCACTGCACACCATAATGATGATGGGGCCGGGCCAGTATACGAGTAGTACAGTGGAAAGGAAATAAAAATGACTTTTGGAGAGAGATTTTAACCATTAACACACCCATATTTGCATAAACTTTCTATAAAGACCAAATGCACTAGTTTCAGTGATTGCCTCTAAAGCTATATTATCTAATAGATCTAAAATCCATTTTGCCAGGACTCTCTGCTCAACAGTGTTAAACTTAATAAAATCTCTGTTCTGAGAACCAAATGAAGTTTAAAACACAGTATTTATATTGAATAAATTATGTCTAGAATGATCTCTTTCTAGATAAAGAAAGTTTCACCTCCAAAATGTGCTAAAACAATAGTAAGAACGAGTGCACATGTGCATTCATTAAAAAACACAGAATGACCATTACATGACACAGATGACTTAAAGGGATACAAAAATTATGTGATGATGTAATTAATTCATGCATTTGGATGTGCAACAAATCAGTTATACACATACATACGTATATGCACAGAAAGTGATGAATTTTATTTTACTTTGGTACTACTCCAGACAATTCATGTGGTTTCCTGGACAAAGATGTCACTTCAGAGGGATACGAAGGGTAAAGTACTGCATCCTCAGGAGATGCAGTGCTGGCATAAACTGATACAGACCCACTGAATCCTATGACATATGACAGTGCAATGGCAGATGGGGATCTGTCCTGCCGCTTTTATTATTTGTGCAGAGACTCTTGTAGAACTCAGTAGAAGCTAACATGCTGACCACTAGGTGTGTCACCCACCTCCTCCTCCTTTTATTTTCACAGTGCAGAACGACATCAGCCCCTATGCTTCCTACTATGCATTTCACCATTAAAAATAAACAGAAAATCTGTAAAGCATTTCCCACTTGCATACTGTAACTTCCCAAAACTTGTCCTGCACATCCAAATTCTGCAAACATCTATGCAAAAAAAATTAACAAACAGAATCCAATCCAACAGTGGAAAGAAATTATGACTGAGTTGCATCTCATACTTGTGGGTAAAGAATATAATGCTGTCAGTTTTCCCAAACCATTCATTACCAGCATTGGAAAATAACCACTTGAGGCATAGAAATTCATAGAAGTTCCCACATATATAAATAAAATACACTTCTCCATTTGTAATCTTGTAACACCACCCAACAGATATCCATTTTTGAGTGAGGAGCTTGTGGATTAAATTAAAATCTTTTAAATAAACAGAGTATTTTAAGTATTTTTTCCTCATGCTATCTGAATTCTGGAACTCAAATTACTTTTTGTCACCTGTCTCCTTTGCATTGATTCAGTACAAATCTATAGAACTGTGGTGATCAGTTGACAATTGGATGTTGCAGTGAAAGTGACAACAGATGCGTCACTTGAATTATCAGCACCCAACACACTTAAATGCCCACTTACAGTTTATCTTAATTACAAGCTCTTTTCCTTATATAATTAATGTACAAGACAAAAATCAGAATTATATAGGCAGTTTGGAAGACATATTCCATTAGGATCATTAGAGAAATGACAGATGGTTAATTTCTTCCAAGACTTCATATTAGACAGTTTAAGCTCTAATTAGCAGGGTTACTTGTCTTAGTATATGCACAGTATTTTCAATGAGCAAGTAGCGTAAAATTATTAATGACTATGTTACGATTTCCATATACTTAAGTCACATTTTTATATTGATATTTCTCAACTCTAATATTTCCCAATTCATTTTTCTATGGGCATCCCCTAATTCAAATGCAAGATGGAACCCAAGCTTTAATCACTCGCAGTTGCCATCATATTCTTTACCTTTAGTTAACACAGAAGTCATTAATCATTAATTAATGACCACCAGCAGCTGTCCTTTGTTCAAGCTGTGGATATGAAAATCCATGTCTCCCCACAATAGTTAATTCATTGCTAATCTTGTTACTTCATTGATTTTCACCTTCATCCACTCCCACTTATTCATCCTTCTCTTGGTCTTCATTTTCTTTCTTCAGTGCAGGCATAAACAACTCTTTTTAGTAAATCTATGCCTAGAATTTTCCTACTTTTTTTTTTTTTTATCTTAATGATGTTGATAATAAAAATAGCTGTAGGATAGCGTGTTCTATTTTCAAGGTCTGTTTAGAGATGATCTTGCTTTCTGAAATGCTGCTTCTGCCTGTAATTACTTAGCCCATTGTTGTTCTTCAGGGAGAACAGCTGCCGTCATCTCATCCAGATGTCTACTCCTCTCTTTTACATATTAATGTATTTACTTATTCTATATTTGCTCTTAAGATGACAAAAAAGGGAAATCAAGAAAACTGTGACAAAATCTTAGGAAGAAACTGAGGGTACAGTCAAAATCCAGTGATCCTTTTAATACCCATTACAAAAAACAGCTCCAGGACCGCATTGCATTTATACTATAAAGGGGAGCCTATATTATTGGCTGTTACTGACTAAGGGTTAAAAGCAGCTGAAAAACACTTGAACAAAAGAAAGCACAAACCCGCTCTCCTTGCATCTCTCTTGAGGTTAGGAGTGCTTTGCAGAAAGCTCTGTCGTGGTTGTTGCATTGAGGAGACCTGAGACAGGTAGGGACTGAGCTGGTACTTTGGTGTTTCATGTGTGCAGCTTGAACTATTTCAGTTTAAGTGCAGTCAGAGCTGTCATTTGAATGAAATTAGAATTGTCGGACACTGGCTTATGTAAAAATGGTTCTGCATGAAGGATCCCAAAACTGATGATTTTCTGATTGAGATTTTGTTCCAAGGACTTTATAGGTGTCACGCACAGAAAAGGAGACCATAAGAAGCATTTTAAAATGACGATACATAGCTGGTTTAGACCACAGAAGAAATCCGTGTACGCTAATGTTGGATGCTTATCACAGTTGAAAGGGTTAGCTAAACTATACCATGATGTCGACCTTGTCTTGCACACTACTTTGATTGTGTGATTAACTAATTACCTCTTTATATACCTTGATGTTCTCTTTATGCATAATATGTTTCACAAAAAGAGAAATCCTGACACTGAATGTAATAATGAAATCCATCCCTAAAACATTTCCCACTTCCAATCACTTGTGTTTTGAAAACATATTTTAAGAATATTTTCCATTTTACATCTTATTTCACAGCTCGCCTAAAGAAAACTATTTCACACATCAAAGTCTGCAAGAGGCATAGATGTTTTTTCTTACTCTCTTACTTGGACTTAAAGACTTAATCTTCCTTTCAAAACATTATGCAGTCGTTCTTTGTACAAAATCTCTTTGGACTTTTTTTTTCTTTTTTCTTTTCTTTTTTTTTTTTTTTACTTGTGTTGTTTTGTATTTTGTGTTCTGGGTTTTCCTTCCAGACTGAAGAAATGTGAAACTCTTAGCTGTAAGTCCCTTCAAACTGTCCACTAGCGGTAAATCCAATAACATGTTTTATGGCTCTAATCAGGGTATACAGTCCCCCAAGACTTAACTTGAGAAGCCCAGCAGGCAGGTTGAATGTTAGCCCATCCCTTCCTTCCTGTAATGTCTATTCATCATGTAATCAGTGTTGAAATCTCCTGGAACTCAGGGGGAACAAAGTCGTTTTCAGTCCTTGCCACAATGGGCAATTTGATGGCTAAAATACAACTTTCCAGGACAAATATTATTCCCTCCATCTTTCCCCACCGCGTTTTAACAAATTATTTAAACCTCTTAAAACCCAGTTAAGTTTCTTCATCCTGTATTATAATAATGATTTCCAGTTCTTTGGAAAAAAAAGGATTTTTGCAAAATACTCACACTCTTCTCACAGCAGGTTCTATTGCACAATTAGTCAGTATTACTTCACATCGCAGTCTGTGAATTTTTACACATTTCAACAAGTTAGGCAAAGGAAATATATTGAAGAATATTTAGTTTGACAGCTAAAGTAAAGTAAGCTTTAATTTATCTCCTGCTTCCTCCATGTCTGCCATTTTGTATATTCCTTCTTGAACAGAAAAGTTTAAGGGAAGGATTTTCTAAATAACTTAGCATAAGGCTTTCTTCCCTAAAGGAAAATCTGTAACTCCCACTGATTTCAATGGTAAAACTGTAATGCAAATGCAAAATAATTTTGAAAATCCCACTTTAAAAGATTTGAGTCTAGACGTAAGGTCTGTGACCTTGTCAGACGCTTCTTTTTTGCTGTAATTCAAACAGATCTTTTAATATCTTGTCTCTTTTATCACTGACATTTTAAAATAAGGTTTCTGTGTTTTAAAAGATATTTCATGTCTCATTTCATGAGATGTTGCTCCATATGTTCTTCATTTATTTTTTTTATTTATTTTAATCTTGCTATAGGTATTATCTTTTCCAAGGTAAATCTTTCCAAATTCCAACTTGTATTGTACACTAAACATCCTACGTACTTACAATAAACTGATGCTTTCAAAATCTTCTATTATGCTGACAAAAGCGACAATGATAGCAAATTCTGCATCTAAAGTACACCTCTATATTTTATTGCTAGTAGAACTGCCAGACTGGAGCTAAAAGTATCCTACTGCAATTTCCTCAGCCAAAAAAAAAATGTTTATTTTACTTCTTACTCTAATGCTAACCCTTTTCATTTACTGTTTCCTTACTTAAAGGCTCCATGTTACACAAGTCTAACATCAGCAACAGATACTTGTATTGGACACTTGGACTCCACACTACACATATTTCTGTTATACAAATAAAGCAGAGAAGTGTCTCTCAGACTTTCTGCTGAAGCTCATAACTTGCTGTCTGTTCTTGTATTTTGCAAATAACAATTTGCAGACCATCTACATAACCAGAGGGCCCCACAAAACACTGCTGAGCAACACTGTTTTTTGTCAGCATGGAGATAACAGAAGGACGGATAGGCAATGGGACAGCAGAAAGATGTCTAAGGAATCGAGTACCATTCAGAGTTGGACTAATGAACTAAAAATGTAGTCAGAGCTCTCTGGAGACTCTCTCTGGAGAGTAGTGCTCCTTTTCCATTCTTTTGGGTATATCAGCATGTCCAGAGTTCGTTAACTCATTTTTCAGAGGGTTCTTTGGAAATTACAATAACAACCTAAACTACTTTTATCATGGACAGTGCTTGTCAGGTGAAGAAAATGGAAGGCACTGCAGTGCTGGAAGAAATGCTGCTGATGCTTTGATCCTGATTTCTTCTTCTGGATCAACTTACGTAACCATGAAACTGGGAAACAAATGGTTTTTCTATCCTTTTACACAGCAGAGTTCTTGATGCATGAGATAGTTCACCTCATTTCCCTGGAGGTGCTGTGACACAGACATTCAGTTGACTCATTGGATGTCAAACAGGACAGTACTATTTTTGCTAAGAAACCTGTAGTGGTTGAGCTCAATGGGGAATAGGTCTTCCTTCAGTGTTGCTCACCTAATTGAAGAAAGAGTTCTCTACTTGAAAACGAGGACAAACATATGCTGAAGTGGTGGCAAAGCAGAATGATACTGATTTTTGATTCCAGGTCACCCCTGATACTGTTTCTAGTGATGGTTTTGATTTTCGCTTGGTCAGATCTTCCTTGGCAGTTTACATAGGCGCACCAAAACAGTATAGCAAACACATCCATCACAACCACTGCATCTAAGATGCCTTCCCTGGAAAGAAAAGCACTTGGAAATTAATACATATAATAAAGCAAGCCCTGACAAGATATTCCATTTTCTCAATACTACATCCTGAGTTGCCACCTTTGTAGTCCTACCTCTTTCACATACCCCCTGTTTGAAGAAATTAGAATTTAAGTTGAGATACTGTGTGGAGGACTTCAAAATACCATGAAGCTCAATCCCTGGAAGGTGTACTAAGTTAATAGTACACCTCAGCTACTCCTGGCAGACTGGAGTAGCTGTGCAGATGAAAATCAAACACATTCTCTACTTACTTCCCAAACAATAAAACTATGTATACAGAAGTTAACTTGAATTCTGCATCCATTTCCACCTTCTAAAGAGCTAGGAAAAAAGTAATCAAGACTTACTAAATAATGAAAAGGGATTATTCTTGATGAATGTCCACTTTTCCAAAAATCAGTCCTCTTATCTTAAAAAGATCTGACCATTCCATGCCCACTTAGAAAAATGTGAAGCCTTTATCTTTTTTTTTTTCTTTAAACACACCATCACTGAAAGGTTCTATAATTTTCCAAACCCTGAACATCAAAGTTAATACTGTGTGACAGCTGCTGTGTTCCAAACTCATGACATTTAGTGGTCTGTAACAGGGTAAATGACACAATTACCTCCTGTAATTACTGTTGCTAACAATATATTTTCCCTGATGATTGGTCTATGTGACTCAGAGCTGCTTATCTTTGTCAGTCCAGTCCAAATCTCCATTTCTATGTGACTTGGACATTAACTTAGTAGGTATTTACAAATTAGTTCCAATATCTGCCAAGACAGATATTTGGGATAGTATAAATTCATCATTTATTGCATGGTTAAGCAGTCCACCACTTTAACATTATTTTGCATTAGAAAATAAGCATTTTAATGAAATACTGTTTCTCATTTAAATCAAGTAGTCACCTCTATTATTAATATGTTGGAAGGGAAACATGCTGAAACACGTAAACAAAATGAAGGAATAAAATGCAAATAAGTATATTAATATATTTTTTAAAAACCTCTCATTCATGAAGAAAAACATGAGATTGAAATACTAAGATACTTAATTCTCATTGCCTTTCCATAGAAATTTTAAAGAATACCTAGAGAAGACATTGGTGTCTTTTGACTTAAATCAGTATGAGTTACGGACTAATCAAATTAGCTGACAGCAAGTGTTTTTTTGAAATATCTTTCACTTCTAATATATAGAATAGATACAATTCTTTGTTCCGTTTCTCCAAAGTATATACCTATGGAGATGTGTAAAGATTATAGCTTGTAGGGACAGTACGAAACAGATGCAGTCTCTGTAAGACAGTTTGGATACTTGTCAGAAAAATAAAGAAAAACTCGTACAGAAATTCCAGAAACTCTCTAGGAAGAATACCCTCCTATTTTATTGCCAAGCTTGTTGGCAGAGCTCTCAGTTCTCAAGAAAAACATAAAGACTTTCAAATTTTTCACTGATTTGATGGAGAAAAGCATCAATTTTTCACACCAAACATAAACTGTAAAGGGCACTGATTTCTCAAAAGTTGGTCAACATTTCTTGTTTTAACTTTTCTTGTTCAAACTTGAAGATACCTCAAAACCACAAGCATTTTCAAAAAACTCAAATATACAAAATGAAATGAATAAAACAGAATAGTTCTGTATATTGAGAATGCCTTCAGGAAAAATATCAAGCATCTTCTGTGGACACATTATTTTAAATACTCTGCCTCACTGTATGTATCTTCAGTAGCAAAAATGAAATTTCACCCCAGTACTTCAACTTTATGTTATACTGGAGCACAGAGTAAATGAGGATGATCCCTTTTGTATCAACGTGACTTTTCAAATAAATGATGATGACTTGGCCAGTCTTTCTCAGGGCATCACCTGAGCAAAGGCCTAAGAAAGGAGCCCAGTGTATTTTCTCAGTAGACAGTATTTGATCCTTCCTGTTGACCTACTCTTTCTGACTCCCACAAGGAGGTCCTGCCATTACCTCTTTCTCCCTTTCATTTGGGTGAACTGGTAAACACAGAGAAGATTCTGGAACTGAAATTAGTTTTAGTTAGAAAAAGAAGAGTAGAAAAAGCACCAATTTAGCTTTCATGATATGAATTTGTTCAGGAGCAGTCACAGCCTGGCTGCAAATTTCCATGTGGATCAGAAGTAAAAAGCAAAAGTAAAAGTACAGGCCTTTCTTTGGGATTACTCAAAGGTACACCAGCGCCAGAAGAGTCAATGAAGTCCAATATGTTTACCTTGTGCACCAAGAAATTTCAGGGTGCATTTCAGCAAAACGTGTGCAAAAAAGGACTAGCAAGTAAGAAGTTCATGCTGTGGTTGAAAGGTTTGTACCATGCAGTTAAGCAAGGCCACTCCTCAAGCACGTGGCTGGAATAGAGGATTGTAACCTAAAAAGCTGCATCCAAAATCTTTTGGCTGCTAATTTGAAGACACAGTTTGATGCAGCAAAGTGGATAGATCTGTTCTTGTAAGTCAGAAATCACCAGTCTGACAGACTCACACCAGTAAATATTATTGATAAAAAAGTATCCAAGAGACCTAAGCAGGATTTGTAACAGATGACGACAAATACCAAGTCACAGTGACTTTCTGAATTGACTGACAGTATTAAACACAAGTCAAGGAAATAATTTGCCATTTAGCAAAAATCTTGATCTTGAAAGATTTCAAGAAAAAAAAACAAAGGGCACAAGTTGTTTCAGGAATCACTGACTGTATATATATATATACATATATATATATGTATATATATATATAAATACGTATATATAAAAATACATATATACATGGTTATATTGATTTTGATTGTAGATGTGTTGAATGAGTATGACTACAACATAAATAAACAACTTAAATAACTCCATTGCTCCCTTTTAAAAGCTATCTTGCTCCCATCCCTCACTGGCCTTGGCTAGAGTTCCTGTTAGATCAGGCTAAGCTCTTCCAACATGAGCCAGTCACCAGCTGACTCAGACACAGTAAATGCAAGCCATCCAACTCCCTTCACTTGTGACTCTTTCAATGAGACAGCATCAGATTCCCATCTCCCGAGACAGAAAGATCTTTGCAACTTCAAAGAAACTGTCTACCTAGTTTCCTTATCTTTGCAGTCTATCTTTCACAGCTTGTGATCATCTATAAAAAGATGAATAATTTCTATAAAAGAATTAATCATCTAATATTGAAGATCACACACTCATTTATTTGTCAATTGAATACATTTTCTTTTTTATTGACTCAAATTTTATTCTACCAAAGACCCTTTAAAGTGTGTTGGGTTTTGATCAGCTGAGAAATCAATCCTGCTGTAATTGCTTAGCCAGATGAACAGTTGCTATGAACTAGGTCAGTAACCAAGGAGGAAATGAGACCTAAAGAGTATCCTCTTAAAAGAAAAAAGTCTAGTTCCAAATTAAAACAGCCTCTAAACTAAGTTGTCAACGATAACCTGATCCAATCCAAGTAAAGCCAAATATTCTTTGTATAAGATACAGCAGATATATAAAAATGACTTGTGTTGTTATCTAAGTAATGCAGTAGCATAGCAACAAGCTCAGTCTGAGTGATCACTCCTCTATTAGCTTTGTGAATTATCTCACAACTAGAAAGCGGATATTGTACAACATAGGAGAGAATTTGTCCTGAAAGAGGATTGAGAGCCTGAGGATTTGTGTAGGGTGACGTACTGTAAAACAGAATGGAAACTGTATCAAGTAAAGAAGTCAGAGGCAAATGAGTTTTGAGCTTAAAATGCTCTGTGCATACAAGCTGACTTCTAGAGTGTTTATTGCTAACAGCAGCCATGATGGTATAGCTAGACACCATCAGCGTAGTGGGTTTGGGATTACATCATTTCATAATGCATGTTTGTTCATGCTACTTTTAATATAACTTGGGGGAGAATCACCAAAATCAGAGATGGAAAAGGCAGATGGTTCATTTGCTCACATCACTATAAATCCAGAGCTCCTCATCATATTTTCTCTGACTAAAACATTTCCTTACTCAAGCCAATGAGTACCACTACAGAGATGTTATAACGAGGCACTGTCAGTATGCTTAGTTATTTCTCTATCCCTTGCATCATACTGTACAATTATTCTTAGCCTTTATTTAAGCAGAGTCAATGAGTTCAGCTGTTGTACAAGCTGGAGAACTTAAGGAAAACTTGAAATGTTGCTAATCTCATAAAAAACAAGGAAAAAAACAGCAAAAAACAGTTTTTATTGTCACAATGCCTCATAATACTGTATTTTCAAATAACAAAGTTGGTACACTATATGTCTGTGATCTCAGATCAGTCATTTTTAAACCTCTTTGCAGCAGTGAAGGGTGCATAGCAGTGTTGAATAAAGTTGCATCTTGTAGCCATATTTAGTCACTTATTAAAATGTGGCCTCATTTACCAATGTACTAAGCACTATCAACTCCTATTATTTCTGCAATGACTTGTGGATGCTCTTATGTGTCTGGAAAAGTAGGTCATTTTTATACCATTAATTAACTAAGGATGAGTGTGCAGCTTTAAACACAGAAGCTGGATGTCTTAATTCAAGCCTGGATTTCATCAGTCCCCCAGTAGTTTTCATCCCAGGCAATTACATCAATCTTACAAGAAGGGGTTGCAGGTGCTAAAACATAGCCCACATTCCTCATACATAAGCTAGATTTTATTTTCCATTGTAACTAAGGAGAGACATTCATCTTCTCAGAATTCATTTGTGGGAAATGAAATGTACAGTAAGAACAAAAATAACTAAAAATGCATGATATGGTGAAGTACCCATACTTCACCCTATCTGAAACTTTTCCTGAGTATCTGGAAGAAAAGTCTGAGCAGTCCAACAGAGGTTTTTCTCAAGTATCTCTGCCATTAAGCATTGCTTCTGCTGTACAATTTAGGAAAAGATGTGTTTTCCCTCACTGTTTATGTCCCAAACAATTGATGTATTTACAAGTCAAAAATAAACCAATGAAATCTGCATGGAATCCCACAGCAGATGCAGCTTTATGAACTTCAATTTCTAGATGTCAAGCGGAATCATTTAGCTGAAGGGTGTCAGAGTACCAAGGTAATAAAAAAAAAAAAGTGTCTGCATTCCCCCCTCAAAAATAGATGTATTTAGCGAGAACAGGAGGGGAACAACCAGGCAGCCACCAAAACCTCTGATAGCTTTGAATCATAAACAGTACTTGACCTGTGCTATTTCAGCCAAATCACAGGCCTCTGTCGGGTTTAGCAGTTGAGCATCTGCACTCAGGGAATAACACGGGGACCATTAGCACATTAAAGACCCTGTCTCTGTTTTCTCAGAAGCATCCTCAGAAGATTTACATTGTAGCCAAAACATTAATGAAGAAAAAAGTGAGAGGACCCAATCTTTTGCTTTATCAACAACAACAGCAACAACTAACAGACAAACAGATCTGCATATATCCTGGCTGAGAGGATAGTGAAAATTGAGCATGGGTGCATGTAAAACAGGTTTTGTATGAGATGTACGAGACTAATACAGAGACTTCAAAAGATGGGCAGAAGATAAACCTCCAAAGATAACTCCAATTTCTGCTGAGGATTATATTTTTAATACTTCATGTTCAAAAGCAGTGGAGGAAATTTGACAGTTCTAAAAGAAATTATCTTCCATTTGCTGAAGAACCTCATTAGCCCATCATCCTCTGACCCAGACCTAGCATGGAGACAGGAGAATTACAGATGTTTCTTATAACATACGCACTCAACAACACCATGTGTCAATGCTTAGCAAAATACCAAGCCAGCAAGTATCCTCCTTAAGTGGAGACATCACCTGAATAGCCTTTAGAAGTTCTCTCTCTCTCCAAAGCAGGTGGAGTCAATCTCTAAGAGTAGCAAGGTCTGTCACCCTACTGACCTTACAAATGGAACACAACTGTGGGTGAAAAAGATTCATAATGACCTAAAATATTACCTTCCCCTAGAACTTCATTAAATTATCCACTGGCATTAGCTGAAAACCAGGCAGATGTATGGTTTTTGGCTATCTACATGAATGGAACTAAATCTTAGGAGGGCTTAGGAGGGACACAGATATGATTACTGTGGGCAAACCAAACGTAAAATAAATCACAACAGTGTGGCCAGTGGGAAAAGTGGAGTGAGGAAACAATAATGGCTGCATGAGGGGAAGAAAGCACAGAGATAGGTGAGATAGCATCACATGCATGAGCACCTATCAGGCTAAATGTGACAATCCCTTGTCTATGTATCATAACCAGCTGTCTTTGTTTCAAAAACTTCCCATAATATTATTTAAGGGTGTAGTCTGTGGGTCAGACATAAAAACTAACTGGAACAGTACTGATCACTGATTCACAGTGATCCAAGCCTTTCCTCCACCCTTCCCCCTTCATTACTGGCACCCCTTAAGAAATTACTAGTTGGCATTATTGTTACCACAATTCCTGCTTTTTGTACGCTCATCAGCAGTATGCAGCTGGAAAACAGTGGAGTTTTCCCCTTAAATCTTCCCCATATGTCAAGTCAATCTCCCCAGACCCTTAATTATTTTAATGCTGTTCCTGGAATTTCTTCCAATTTGCAACAGATTTGTGATTTAATTTGATCTGGAAAATACGCAGAGTTGCCAGTATTCCAATGAATTAACATTTCAGGTGTCGCTTAATGCTACCACCACACTTCCTGGCAATTTATGCAGCAGCAATTATCAGATTTCAGTTTACTGAGAGAGGCTACTGAAAAGTAAATAAATAAATAAATAAACGCTGAATGCATTGACAGCACTTTAGGAAAAATGTTGTTGGAAAAATCTCTGAAACACGTGAATGAATTAAATATGCTGGGGGGGATGGAGGGAGCAGCTAGCGAGTTCCAACTGGATACACCCAGTTAAAGCCCAATAAATTCAACACATGTTGCACTGCTCTCAGTAGGTCTTACCCAGACCACATGTACATGGAGTCATGGAAGATATGGTTTTACATTCTTCAGGTCTCTGCCCTGAAGTCTACAGTGAGCCCTAATGCCTCCCTAGCTGGTACCACTGAGCATAAAGCATGGAGCAGCCCATTTGGAGGCACTTCAGATGCTCTGCCTTCTCCACACCTCCCCATCCTCTGCCATGGGAGCTCCCACCCATAGGAGAGGCCGAGAGCCTGCAGCTGCACCACTAAATCATAGAGTCATAGAATTGCTCAGGTTGGAAAAGACCTTAAAGATCATCATGTCCAACCACAACCTAATCATACTACTCTAACAACCCTCCGCTAAATCATGTCCCTGAGCACCGCATCCAAATGGTTTTTAAACACATCCAGGGATGGTGACTCAACCACCTTCCTGGGGAGCCTATTCCAGTGCTTAACAACCCTTTCAGTAAAGAAGTTTTTCCTGATATCCAACCTAAACTTACCCTCATACAACTTCCACCAGAATCACTTTCCACACTGGTTAGGAAGTGGAAAAAAAGAAGAGAATAGGTGCCCCATGAGACTGCACAGAAATGGAACCTTACAAATTGTCCTGGGCTTGGAAAATCCATTACTTCTCTGCGCCACGGCATACATCTTTCTCTGCCTTACTGTGATCTAAGGAGGATGCTGCACTAATTCCCACAGGGTTTTCTTTCTTCTGCTCCATTTTGATGGGTTACTTAGGTGAGTGGTCCCAAGACAGTTTGGTTTATTTAGGAAACTAACGACTTGTGTTGGGACTAAATATGATTGACCGTTCCCTGCAGACTGTAAGAACTCCTTGCTGTTAGAAACAAAGCGTGAAAAAGAGAGAGCCCTCATCTCTCATTTCCTAACTTCTCTCTTTTCCAGTTAAAGAAAAAAAAAAATGGTGCAGGAAAGATTATGTTCTGAGCACTGGTACCCACTTTGGATTACACTGCAACACTGGAGGTGGCAATTTCTGCACCCTTATGTCCAGAAGGAAAACGCTTTTTTTTCTTCTTTCCAGCCAAGAAAACAGCTTATGCATTTTCATAACCTCAGACAGAGTAAGGATACCAGTATTACTATCCTAGAAAAATACTAGGGCATTTAAGTTTGATCATATACACCAGTGATGGTGCCACATGCTGCTACGCACATAAATAGAGCACTGTGCCATTTTCTGCCTGCCTTCCCCAGTGCAATGCCATAACACTTCAGGTCCTGTGAAGCAAAGTGGATGGGGAATGAGACAATACGAAATCAGGGAAAGTGTGGTAGCCCAGGGCATATTTTTTATGCCTTTAATTTGCAGTTTGTGCACCCATTTGGCATATTAGTGCAGCTTAGGACTCATCTCCCCTTCTCATAGCCATGATTGATTTCTGAACATAAAATCAGCCATGAACAAGAGACTTCTGTGTAAATACGGTTGTGACTAACTCGATCTAATCCTGCAAAACTTGCTTCCAAGATGAATACAAATAACAAAATCTGAAATTGATGTCTTCATTACATCCTTTGTTGTGAAAATCATAACGTAATTCAGATCTATTGTAAAACTTGCAATAAAGATGCCATGAAGAAAGAAACTGGAGCTGCTTTGGAAACAGCGATATGCTGCCTAAATCAGTCCTTTGTGCACAGGGCTCTGACAGAGACGGATAGCACAGATTTCTTTTCAAATGTCTCATGTAGGAGAAAATACCTTAAATGCCACTGATTTTACGTCTCTCTTCCATTTCGATCAATGACTGATAAATTACATATGTAGGCATGTGTGCATCAGAATGGAACAATAAGGCACCACGTTAGTCTGCCAGCAAGCTGTGAGAACACCGCTCACATCACAACCTGCCTCATCAAGGCTCAGCTATAACTTTTAAATATCTTCCTGTGCTTCAGCAATCCTGCGCACACGACACATTAATTCTAAGATGAAAGTGTCTTCTTCCTACTTAATAACATTCCCAATAATGTGCTAGCAGATCTTAGGTCCAGCTTGCAGCAAGCCAGATATTTTATGCACAGCTACAGTTACACAATTGGGTTTGATTACACAGTATTACAAGGAACAGTGTGATCTGAAATATATTTTAAAAATTGAACATTTAGTAGCACACAGAGGCAGTTGTTTGATCTATTCTTGTTGTTCCTGAACAAAATTAAAAATCTGTCTTCTTCAGCTAGCAAGTTAAACCTGGAATTGTCAGTATGGCAAATAGAGACTTGCCAAAATCTTAAAATTCTGTGGAAGAGAGTTTAGTTGCAAACACTGGAAAAAGTCAAAATGCTACAGAGTTTCTGTACACAAGTACCGATACATTTGAACAGAACTGTATATTTATGCAACCACATCAACTCAAATCTTTGAGCCTGGGCTCTTTGTAGATGCTTGTAGTAGGCTTGGAGTACCAAGGGATCCCCAGGACATGCAGGACTGACTTTGCATGTAAGA
This sequence comes from Pavo muticus, assembly GCA_016647715.1. Classification (NCBI taxonomy): domain Eukaryota; kingdom Metazoa; phylum Chordata; class Aves; order Galliformes; family Phasianidae; genus Pavo; species Pavo muticus. The sequence continues at coordinate 2,251,049 of JACDJE010000051.1, forward strand.
GACATCTGTGTGAGGTTTCTACAGCATAGTTCTCATGGGTAGCTGACATCAGGCATCCTTATTTACCCTTCCATAGCAGCTGATAGCTGATGCTATCAAAGCTGACGCTTTCAGGCATCTCAAGGAAAAAAGAAAGGAGCAATGCAGATGTTATGTCCTACAACACCTTCTGCATGAATTACATAAAACAAAGGCTATCTGATGGTATGAACATAAAGATATTTTGCATGTCAGTGTTTGAATAGTTTTTAAAATTCTATTCCTTTTACAGACATCTTTTCCACTTTTCATTTTTGCCAGATGTAAACATCAGAGTTTTGTACCAACTATGGAATACATCAACTATCCAGTGCAGCTTCTACAGTAAACCTGACGAACAGAATAAAAAACCCAGAAAAATATTGTTAAGACAGTGCGTAGCCTTAATTTCATAGATACACTAAGTTAAATAGGGCTGTAGCACAAATGAAGGCAAAAGACTTTGCTTGAGAAATAGGTGTTATGGGGAAAGATAGGAAAGAGGAATTAACTCACCCCTCCTGGCAACAGTCCGGAGAAAAGGATGAGCTGAGGAATGTGACCCTCCACCGTTCGTACCATCCCGCCGCAGGAGAAGAAGGGAGGGGGAAAAGGGGGACCCGCGCAGACTCAGATTGCACGGGAAGTATCGCAGAGTCAGAAGTGCCTGCCCACTCCAGGCACTCACAATCTCACGTAGCTCACCCATTGGTTCAGGCTGTGACCTTGGAATTCCACTACAAGGGCACTCTTCCAAAATTTTTAAAAAATATCTCCTTAATTTGCAAACCTGTCTTTTTGGTCTATCGTGATTGTTTTTCTCCTTACTGTTGGGCTATTCTGCCAGATAAAAAGGCTTGGTTTATGCCCTTAACTTCAGGAACTATCACCAGCATGGCAAAAATGTGAAGCTTAACCAGAATGATCTTCAGGTGCCACGAGCTTACAATGCACAGGGAGGTATGCTGGACACAGACAAGCTGGATCTGGAATCTAGAAGCGGCAAAGTTGCTGCTTTCTACAGTCATAAAATGCAGTATGAAATTGATGGACTTACACAGAGCAAATGTGAGTGATGCAGGTTGAGATCCATAATATACTTTACAGCCTTGATTCTCTAAACAAAACCTGTTTGGAAAATGCCTTTCTTTCTGTAGTCTCAAGTTAACAGGATACCAATAAAGCTCCAGTTAAAAATAAAGACAAACAAACAAGGGGAAAAAAAAAGAATGAAGCATAATGAGATTTCCTAATAAACTATTTGCTGCAAGAATAAACACTGCTTATGAAAAGTCAGTTATATCCAAACACAATTGCCCAAATCGAAGCTATTAAACTGTTATAGGACAGAAAAGTACTACCATTATCATCATAAACTCCTTCCCATTATCATTTTGCATGGATTTATTAACATGTAATGTCCTGTACTCATTGTTTTTATTAAATGGAGCTTTTGGTGGTTCTCATAACACAATAAATTTCTTCAGCAAAGACAATTTTAAGCAACCTAGTAGCTTAAAACTTTTACAGACTCTATGTCAAAGCCACAGCAACACACACTCACTATTTGTCTTCACTTTACCTCAGATTTATATTTGGGCAAATGGGTGCACACAAAAGTCTCATACATTTGGAGCTTTAATAGGAGGCAAAAATCAACAAAGGATATGCTGAAGGGTGAAAAAATCATGGCAGCCTCACATACAAATACATACATTTGCCACTTGCCCCAGCATTGTAATGTAAATGATCTCAATGCCATTAATGCACACTAAAACAAGCACAGAATGCCATTTACTGATCAAAGCAAATGACTTGAAAAATCTCCCATGTTTTACTCAATTTTTAAACCATAATTGACCTTTCACTTATTGTTGTTTGATGTCATGCAAGATTCTCACAACTCTATGTATGTCACTAACAGACAAACACCTCCAATGGAGGTGGAACCAGTAAAAATAAATTTATTCTGTGGCATACAGACTTAACTATCTTAGCTAGCCACTACTGGAAATTCGACCACTAAATGGGCATAGCATTCCTTTTGGTTGTCTCTCAGTATCCAGAACCCACTATAATTTAACTCCAGGGAAACTCTGGTTTCCACATCACAGCAAGTGGCATTTCTCAGATTTACACAAAGTCACTGCATGACTTAAGGTTCATCTATTCTAGAGAGACTCAAGATTTGAAACCTTACAAACCATTTCATCTACTACCTCACTTCCTTTAGCATTAGCTTATTCTGTTTGATCATAGAAAGTGTGGAGGAGAAATCATGCACCTTGTCAGCCATCAGACTGATTCCAATATAAACTATTATTTAAAAATACAAAGCCTACCTCCATTTGGAGTGGATGATATGCAATGGATTTCTAGCAAGTTCTCCACACATTGGATAGTCCAGAGTTTTTGAACTGCACTGAACTTTATAACAACACATTTCAGCAAATAAGAGGAATATAGTATTCAGAGCATTGAGAAACACGATTTCTATATTTATCGTCACCAAATACTCCTGTGAAGTTGTTTACAATGGTTCACCACTTATAGAGTTCAATTTGAATGGCAAGTTAGGAGAACCAAAGTGGAAAAAGTATCATGGTGATTTAGATAAAGGCAGTCCTAAAATAATCTCAAGGTTCACACTCAGCAGGTAGTAAAGCAATAGTTTCAGTCAGCTAAGAATGTGGAAAAAAATGAGAGAGATATGAGAAACACACTGGCTGCTGCAGGAAAGACCTGCTGCAAGCAGCCCATAACTTGGTCATTCTCAAGCAGATTGGCTCTGGTGTGGAAGACAATTTTAAATGTTCAGTTTTCATCCCATAACCCTAAAATAACCTGCAATAAAAGACAACTAGAACAAGAGAAATTCAGCATGAATGCAGCACTTCCACTGGAGTTTCTGGTGTCAGCAGAACATGAATGGAGGCTGCAGAGATGAGACAGAAAGTCACATCCAGCAGCACGAAGCTCACTGAGCTCTTGCCCTCCAAACTCAATGCATTCAGCTGGGGAACTGCCCAGGTCTCAGCAAATTCAAAAAACAAAGGAACACCAACATCTAATATGCATCTAATCTAAGATCTACATTTATCTCCATCAGAAGTCTGAAGAAGCACCATTTGTCTTCAAGTGGAGTTGTACTGGTATGCCACATGGAAACTGAGTACCCCCACACACCACTCTTGTATTTCAGCCTCCTCCCTTCACCTTTCTATCAGCACCCAAGCCCATGCAGATGTGAGACAAACCTGACTTCTTTACAATTGCAGGCAAACAATGCAACATACAAAATCTGTAAGAAAGTAATAGCTTTGCCACACCATATCCTTATCATTATTTTATTCTGTTTAATGTTTTATGTAGATGTTTTGTAAATCTAACAAAGATTAACTTTACAAGAAACATATCAGTGCTCCTAAATGCTGTCATCCTGCTATTTCATTTTGCGAGCATATCCCTCTCACCTGTACATGAATAGTCATCAATGCGTATATATCCTGTTTTGCAGATGCACATGAAGGATCCTGGTGTATTTACACACATGGTGTTCTCCCGACAGTAGTGTTGCCCCTCGGCACACTCATCGATATCTGTGAACAGGATAAAGAGGAAGACAAGTCAATTTCTATTGCCTTCTTTAAAGTAGTTCCATACCCCACTCCCGACAATAATGGGTTCCTTGAAAAGCAATGCATTTTGGAAAGTTTTTTGCTTTCCACTTTTAAACAACTGCTTGAAGTGTTCAAAAACAGGAGCAGCATGAGCTTTCTGTGAACAGCTGTTAGTGGAGTCACAAAGGAGATTACAGTGGCTTGGATCTTTCCTGAGTCCTTTTGAAGTGCCTATGCTGCTATTTCTGCGGTTTAAAGAAGAACAGAAAAAATAACTGGAGGCCCAAAACAGTAGACCAACTGCCTCAGCACTGTAGTGGCATCCGTCACTGTATTGGTGTAGTCACTGCAGGCACCAGTACAGAAACACACTACTATGTATACCATATGCCTTGGAGCTAACAGGCACTGTTGTTTGGGAAGGACCTGTAAGGAACATGATAAGCTCTGAAAAGACATCAGAGCTTATTAGAAGTTCATCTTAGAGCTATGAAGTAGGCAATTCGTAATTTTATATATTTTACATATTTTCTTATATATAAAAGTGAGCGTGTGAATACATAAATACACAGATATGCATACACACACCATACCTGAAAAGAACATGAAAGAATGTGTTTTATAAAAAAACGTGTGCTCTGGTGGGGAAAAAATGCAACTTGATAAAAGTACTTGTTGGGATGGAGTACCTGCAGCAGCATTAAGTTATAAAGGAAACTCCAGACATCAGTCACATTCAAAATCTAATTGGTTTGGATACTCACTTCGGCTGCAGAATTAGTCCTATTTCTTGTGCTAGGCTATACTTCAATGGTTAAGACTGAGAAAGCACCACAAATAACAAAGCAGCTTCTGCACACTATTTTTATGCAGCAAAGAATAAAAGCAGTATTAATTTGGAAGCGATTAGTAGCATGCTGTTCCCATAATAGCAATGATAAAGACAGCATTATTAACATGCTCTGTACATCTAGTTATATTGTCATGCAATGTGTAATGCAACGTGCCACTGAATCTTGCTAGAAAAGTATGTCACAAATCAAAGGGGTGTATTGATGGCCATGTTTTTTTTCCTGCTCATCAGTTTTAATTTGCTCCCTGTTTTCAATGCTGTTTACAGCTTTCAGGTTTGAAAATAAAATCTCCAGATGGAGAACAGTGTGGTGTTCCAGAGTTTGATGATAGTTCTAAGCAATAGTTTGGATATATAAACTCAAATCAGAGTTGACTTCCTAAATGTCAACAACATTAACTCCTGTACTTTTCTCCTATTGAGGTAATATGCTTTCCTTCCAAATCTTTCTCGTGTTCCCAGCCTTTTAAAATCAATGGGTACTCTCACAGTGTACTCATTGACTGTTTTTCCCTTTACATTTCCACAAGAAAATTTGCTTTTCAGTACAAAAAACGTGACACATTGATTACAAGTGATCCTGTAGTCATTTTTCAGTTTCATTCAGCTTTGAAAAACGCTTCTGTTTTTTCCCAGCATATAAGGTCCCAGTTTCTCTGCCCAGTGCAAACGTCCCAGGGACTCTGCTGGAGAAGCTGGCAACAGATCACTAAAAATCATGAAGTTGACAATTGCAAGTGCTCAGCGGGGTGAACCCAGGCTATTTTTTCACAAATTCAGTTCCCAAGAGATTCACAGCCAATAAACTTCAGCTGTTTTCTTTCCTTTCCCTGTAAGCTCTGCAGGCGCAGAAGAATCATGTACATATGGGCACTGATTTGGAAAAGCACTTGTCATTTTCACATGCATACATAAATACACAAATAAATGCGCACTTAGAGTGAGCACAGTGAGCATAATGAGGCAATGCATTTTGTGCAAATCACCAAAGAAAGTGAAAAAAAAGTGAAGCTATCACAAGGCTTCCACAGCAGGAGCTGTTTTGCACAGAAAGTGGGAAGTGGCCCAAACTGCTGAAATAGATACAGGTGTTCTGCAGAAATGTAGGCGTACGGTTCAAAAAAGCAGTTGGCAGCTACAGCACATGCCTCGGCAACTCCCACAAATGATGCAGCTTGTGGCTTTCACTTTCCTAGTTCACAACTCCATATTAAATTAATGGTGTTGATTTATATTTAAGTAACAACATCAGTCTTCAAGTAATTAGAGGCCTTATGTACTTTGATTTAACAGACTGCCTATGAGCCAGCTTTGACACCAGTGGAAAATTCTACTTAAAGATCCAAAACCTCAAAAACATTAAATAGGACTTTCTGCGAACTGCATTAATGATTGCTTTGCTGGGTAAAAAGCCACAGGAGACCAAAAATGCTAATGGTTCAAACCTCCTAGTTTGGAAGTGTTCTAAATAAAAGCTTTCATTTTGCCAACATACCACGTATTGAAGTTTTGCAAAATGTTTTATTTATAGTTGGATTTATTTCAAAGCCTTGCTTATTCTCTTGTTATAACAACAACAAAATGATCAGGTTAACTTTAGATTGAAGTGCTTCATTCAAACCAAGCTGATTTTTTTTTCAAACTGATTTTTAAAGCTCACCAGAAAACAAAACACTTTCCCTGTCAGCTTTCTATAGTGCTTATGCAGAATGTGAAGAAAATAAAAGTACTACTGCTACTACTTCTTTATTATCTTACATTGGCACTACAACACCCTAAGCAAGTGTTAAAACTCCATTGTTCCACGTCATGGACACACATCTGATAAGAGGTTGCTTTTACAATTTGCAAGTTTAAATTACACTGCCAGTGAACACAAAAGATAATTAATACAGAAAGAGCAGCAATCAAATGACTTGTAAAAAAAAACAACAACAACAGCAACAAAAACGTGTAATTCATTCCCTCTCTAGAACTCTATGCTAGCTTTGTATATATTCGGTTAAGGTAGATAGATTAAAGAAGATTGAACTGGGGTTGAGAAAGAGTCCAGTACCTGTTCTTTTAACACTTCCAAAATAGAAGCCTTTTCATCCTGCTTACTGGTTGAAACACTGGTTTAGCCTTTTATTCACCTTGAGACACAAATGCACTAATACAACAGAAAACCTGATGCATTTCTGTATCTATAAAAGCCTACAACATTTACCTTAATTTACCTTGCTAAAAGCCTTGTTAGCATGTTAATGCCTATTAATGTTTTATTGCTTAGCCAATAAGATCTTTAAGTCCATCAGTTCAATAGGATGAATGCACCACACCAATGCTTCTAAAAATCCAACAATAAAGGCTCATGTGCCTTAAGTCTGTGATGTGATGCTGAGCCACCAGCTGAGATGTACTCACAACAACATAGTCATGGAGATTGTCAACCTGCTCTGTTGCCAGTGGAGTAGATGAAAGAGGAATCTCTGGGAAAATTGGTTAGTGCAGAGGTATTTGGAATCTGCACTTCAATTATTTATTTATAGTTGCAAAAACTTCAAAACCAAAGAAAAGTTCTTTTCTTTACCCCCCAAGCAGTTACACAAAATAAATAATCCAGAAAAATTTTCCCTACTCCCCTTACTACAGTACCCTAATGAGTTTACTTCCCTAGAATGAAAATCCCAGTTATGTTTAACAATCCCATTAATAAGAAAAGAACTTGATCTGTAATCTATAAATCATTGCTGACCAAAGTCAACAAACAAAGATTGTCCTTAGGCCTCACTATCCATCATTACCCTTATCCACCCCAAAAGCCTGCCAGAACAAACGAGACCGGTACTAAATCAGTAAATCTGTGCTGGAAAGTGAAGAGAGAAATCTGCTTCCAGAACTGAGGATCCTTTATAGATAGTGTCTTGCCTCCAGCCATTTCCTTTAAAATTCACTGGTTATCTAGCATAAATGATCTCCTTGGTCACACTTACAGAGGCATATGGTTGGCAGGGAGAAGCTCTTGCAGGATTTTTGCAACAGACAGTATTAAGTACATAGGAGGAGAGTGAACAGGAGCATTAAAAGTTGTATTTATAAAAATGTATGTCCTAAGTGCATTAAAAAGTACTCTGAACTTGAGAGCAGAGTAGATTAGACCTCCCATTAAAATTTAAAAACAGAAAAACTTCTTCTGTTATAAAATGACCCATCTTGACAGCCCATAAATGGGAAGCTCCACATTTACCTGAAGAGCAGGGCAAAGTTTTTCTACCTTTCTCACACAAATTCATCAGCAAACCTCCATGCTGACCTGAAGGCTACACTGCTAAGTGCAAGGGCGTCATTTGCTCACCTTTCCTGTGAGGCTGGGACCCCTCTGCTGAGAATTCCAAGGATGGATGCCAGTAACGACAGTCACTGCAAACAGACTTCAGACTATTATTTTTATCACTACTCTCATAGAAGTAGAATCTGTTCCCTGACCTAGAAAAAGGGCATCAGAAGATCAGTAGGGTGTTAGTCACCCAGTAAGGGAGGACAAAAGAGGAGAAAGAACAGTGAGCAACCAACAGCAACCACTGCTGGACAAAACAAGGATTCAAAATCAACACAACCTCTCCTGTGGTTTGTGGCACAAAAGAACAAAAGTTGTCATTTTCCTTTGTCTTCCCTCCAATGACAACTTTTCCCATCTTTTCTGGCACCTTTCACCTGTCCGAGCAACTTCTGCCAAGTCTCCTTCTTTACCCATGTTCTCTTTCCTCCTGTTTTCAGCCCATCCCTCCCCAGCTTCTTCTCCTCAAAAGAGACAGAATAGGCTTCCCTAACTTTAAAGCAAGTTCCCATCAGCTCGCTCACCTGTAAAAGTATTTGTATTCTTTTTACCACCAAACATACCAACTCATTCTCACACTCTTTCAACTTATTCAAGTTTAAAACTCCCCACTCCATTGCTCTCATAAAAATGTTCTTACTAGGTCTCTCCCAGTTCCCCAACAGCACTTCCAGACTCCTATTTTCTCCAGGCTCCCTTTACTTTCAGCCAAAATCACCATATCTTGCATGCTTTGTTTTTCACACTATTCTCTTCCTGTATATACCATTTCTCACCTGCAGTCTAAGCAAAGAAAACACCTCAGGGCTTTGGCAAAGCCTTTGCTGCTTCTCCTCCCACCACTCTTCTTAGGCTCACCATCATCAGGCAAACCTAAGGTTTAACTACCACTCTTTCTATAGTGAGTCAGAAATCAATTGCTGCTCTTTTATTTTGCTTTGCTCTACCATATCCAGCACAGCACATTTTCCAGTTGACATATTCCACGTCAATCAAAACTGTGTATTTTCTTACAATCTCCCACATTATTTATCCCATCTGACTGCACTGACGTAGCTGTCATCACTCACACCTTGTAGATAATCTTTGAGTCTTTCTTCTCAAATACACAGCCCTGTACCAAACCAGTTTAATGTTACCAACAGATAGTAAAAGCCCAGCAAAATTACTCAGTGATGATGCGTATGCTTTCTGACTTTGCTGGCTTTCTTTTTTTGTTGCTTTTTTTTCCTTCATTTTTAGACTTACCTTTCTACAGTTTCTTCAAAAGAGGGAAGAACTAGGACCTGAGTCACAATATAACTATTCATGTGAATCAACTGCAAAAAAACGTACCATATGTATTGAGTTCAAACATATAAAAAAACCTTTAAGTATACATGAAAAAAATAAAAGGAAAAAACACCTTCCACCATCCACACTGTGCTGCTTCCAGCAAAGATCCTGGGCCACTGTCTCACGTAATGATGTATAGAAAAGGTAAGAGCTTAACATTAGAGGAAATGGGCAGCTACTTGTGTCTATTGATTTTTATTGAATTATTAATAGATCTGAAGAGAAACCAAGTGAGTTGGATTATAAGCGTTAGCACTCTTGTAACTGAACTAATAAGAGGTTGTTTTAGCTTGACTAGATAGCTAAAGCATCAATTAGACTGAAAATAAATTCTAATTATTGGATTCTCATATAAGGTGTGCTCTTTTCTTACCCTCACTTAAACTGCATACTTAACATATATACATCCACACGTGGTACACATCTTGGTGGTCTTCCCTTCACATTATTTTAAATCTCTGATCCTTGCTGAAGTTCATGATTTTTCTGCCCAACTCCTGCAGCTTGAGAGCAGGCTATTAGAATTGAAAATATGCTTAAAATAAAGTCAAAGTCACTCAAGGTCTACAGTCCTTGACAGAAGCTCTAGATAGCTTTGAAAGGATACAATACAACATTACAGCATTTCAGAAATATGATTTTCAACAGTACAAAGACTTGTTTTTATTTCACTTTGCCCCAGTTTTTGAAAGAGAAGACAGATTGTTGAGAAAAATCTGTCCTTGTTAAACATGCAGTAGGAGATAGTGCTCAATAGCTTCCAGTGCAAGTCAGACTCTTGGAAGAAAATGCAATCTTCATTTCAGCCTCATGAAAACATTGCTGGACTCCACAGACATTATGTATTTTAAAAATATATATCACAGGAAATTTTTGAAAACAAATATTGTCTGCCATCATGTAATGTTTTACTTGGCAAACTGTATCTTCTTACTATTTAATTTCTTATAATTAATTCATATGGCAGTGTATACATGATAAAACAAGTAATTATATATAGCTATCTGTCAGACATGAAAGCATCCCGAGGGCTCTCCTTAGGCACCAAATAACTAGTCTGATGTAGCTGCACACTGAGAATAAAAATGATGTTGCATATGATTAATTAGAGAATTCCAGAAATCAGAACAAGTTACTGAAACTACAGCTCATGATCCATTTCCCTTCAGCAGTACAGTGTGTTTGATATAGGTCTATTAATTTCAACTGCTAAACAAATCCTTTTTTTTCCTAAAAATATGACAGCATCTCAATCATTTTCAACTGTGAATTTCAAGAATTCTCTTAATACTTTTGTTTTCCACTATTTTGAAAAAGAATGAAGAGTGATAATATTTTTATGAGTAAACTGCTGTTGTATATCAGACTGTACCACATGTGTATTTTAAAATTCGTCATCAGAAGAAAGACGTATGCATATAGGGTAGTATCTATGGTAAGGGACTATGTGGGTGGGTTAGACTGCATTTGAGTTTGGGCATAATGGAATGCATGTAGCATATTCCCACAAGCTATTCAGTAAAATATTGTCTGTTCTACAAAAATAAACGTCAATATCACAACTCATCTCTCGAAAGATGCCCAACTAGCTGGAGTATCATAACAGATATAATCGCTGTGGCTGTTATTGCTCTGCATGGTTTATAAAAGTCTATATTTTAAATTCACTCTGGTTTAATGTCTAGCATCTCTGTGCATTTGTTACAGCTCTTAGGGATCCAGCCTCTACATATCATAAGACGTATTGCACATATAGACTGAGGTCAGAAAAGTTACGTAAGGATTTTGGTACTCATGAGCACAGTGGAAGCATCTAACTCTTTCAGTAGTCATCTCCCAGCTACAAATGAAAACTGGAGATAAAGGTAAACAAGAACAAGATTAAAGTTTCACTTTCTTTTCTCTTTTGTTTAGATTGCAAATTTAAACACTTATGAAAATGTTTGCCTTAATTTCTCTTTACAAAAAAATACAACCTATGTTTTTATTGCAAGGGGAAAATGGTTATCCTCAGTAAGAGAAAATCTCTCCTTACCAAGTACTGGAAGTATATGAGTTTATAAGAGATCCTACAAAAATCTCTTTGTAAGATGTTTCAGGTGTTTTTTTTCTTAGTAACACCATTGTCAGTCTTGGTTATGGGTGGATGATAGAATCAATCTGAACATCCTTCCCACAGAAGTAATTAAAATCAAATAACACTGAATTACATCCTGCAAATTGAAATGTACAGACTTTGCCATTGTTATAGGCAGTGGGACTACCTGTATACAAGTAAATACCATGCTTTATGCACCAGTGTCAGGTATTTCCAGTATGTCCTAAGTTAGGAATGTTTTATCGTCTTCCTGAATAAGAGCTGTGGCAGATAAGCCACACTGACACATCAGAATTGGCCTGAAAATTCTTCACAAGTAGATTTCTCAGTTACTTAATGATGGAAATAAGTTGGCATCTTCTGCCTTTGCTAAGAAAAAAATAATAATTGATAATACATTAACTGCTTAATATGAATATTTTATGTTTAATATAAATACTTTAATTGCTTTTTAATAGAGATTTGAGAGGAACATTCTGCTTCCCCGGAATGGAAGCATTTCTATCAACTTTATTAGCTTTTCAACCCAACCCAAAATGACAAGGAAACGATTCAAATACTACCAGTTGATGCAGATAAGAAACTATTTTTTTTAATATATTGTGATACTATTGCTGCAGCTCACTTGCAAAAAATAAATAAATAAGAATTTAGGTAAGAAGAGAAAAGCTCGGTAAGTTTCTCACCTTAGCAAAACAGTACTACAGAGCTCCTAAGTAGGACTCTCACCAAAAGAATATTGTGCATACTGTAAAGAAAGCAAAGCTAGCAAATAGCACAGCATTGATTACTCACAAGATTTAAAGTAATATATTTAAATACTCAGGGCTTTATCTACATTTCAGATGTCTTCATCTGATTTACTTATATTCTTTTCAATATTACACTCCCTTAACGAGAAAAGCGTCATTGACTCCTGCAGTTGGCCAATATGATTCAACATGTAACTGACTGCAATTTGACAAGGACCTCCGGATGAGGTCCAACCAAGTGTTGTTTCTAACCTACTTTCGACACCTACTCTGGAAAGAGATGGTTCATCCTCTAAGATTCCTTACTTCCTTCAGCCAAGGATTATTTAAAACAAGACAGCTTATTCAAATGCAGATCTCTACACTGAAGACTCCCTTGAGTCTCCCCTGAAGAGAAAATTATCAGTAAAACTGATAAAAATCTCAAATGTAGACAAAGTCACTCAGTCTTTGGTATTATCTCAGTTGCTGCTCTTGAAACTGGGACAAACATGGCAACAGAAAAGAAACTAGGAGAGTTATTGAAGAAAAACTGTATGTTAGAAGAAAAATGGAAAAATGGTTTCAAAAAAAGTGTGTTTAATCATATTAAATGCTTCCAAATATTGTTCGGATAAGTTAGCTATGTTGTGTACTGTGCAAGTAGTACAACTAAATTCCCACATATCAGAAGATGAATGTTGTGGTCCTCACAATCATGACATAGATTTGGGACTGTGGCCAGCAATCAAGCACCCACCAGTCACTCATTCCTCTCCATCAGCAGGATAAGGGAGAGAATAAGAACAGCAAAAGCAAGAAAAAAAACTAATGGATTAAGGTAAAGACAGCTTAAGCAGTGAAGGGAAAAAAAAAAATGCAAATGCAATAACTCACCACTTCCCACAAGCAGACTGATGCTCAGACAGTCTCCAAGCAACAGCTGCCTTAGCTTCTATTGCTGAGCATGAAGTTATACGTCATGGAATATCCATCTGATCAGCTGGGGTTAGCTCTCCCTGCTTAGTCCCCTCCCTTGCCTTTGCCCACCTCAGCCTACTCGCTGCTAGGGAAGTGAGAAATAGAGAAGGCCTTGACACCACACAAGCAGTTCAACAACAGCCAAAACACTGGTGTGTTATCAGTAGTGTTATAGTAAAAATCTAGAAGAGCAGCTAGTACTTAAAAAAGACCACTACATTCTCCCATATTCTTACTTGAGCTTACCACCCTCCCTATTTAATCAGCAGTCCTTAGAAATGCTCCTGAAGTAAAATCAGATTTTGCACGGAAATAGTTGAGCACTATTTCTAACTCAGAAACTCCAATTTCAAAGAGTTCTTCCAATCATAGTCCCCAAAAGTTACAAAGAAAGACACGTCCCCATACACATGATTTGAGAAATGATATAGTGTGTGTAAATAGTTTAAGTTCAAGGATGTGAGAAGAGCACTTGCAGCTGTCACAAGCAGATTATTTACAAACCATCTTATTTCAGCTGATGTCTAGTCTTGCTGCCTGAGTAAATTTCACTCTTCTGGATGCACCAATATATCCTGCCAGCTAAGAGTCACAAACTGTATCCTTAAAATTTCTTCAGTGTAGCTCCGCCACCACAAATGTAGAGGGCACTCAACACTATCTCAAATATATCATGGAGGGTGATTGTCATTTTGTGAGGACTGCCAAGGATTCTATATTCAAAAGAACCTACACAGCATAATCCATACCCAACCTATCCATAAGGTATTCCAAAACACACAACAACCTCAGGCAGAAAGTAGATTTCATAGTACTTGGTATAAGGCTTAGAGCATGTAAATGAGGAAATCCCAACTCTTAAAAGTATTGCTTTTAACAGTCCTCAAAGGAAAGTTAAATGTGACATAAATATTAATAAACACTATTATTATAAAACATAAAGGCATCTACCGTAACAGCATCTAAAAGACATCAGATAGCTTTGGAAAAGCATCAGTCATTTCTAGGACAGAAGTGAAACTCTTGCATCATTCAAAGGAAATTTATGCAGCTTTTCAACACCAATACTGAAGCCAGCTTCAAATATTTTTAGTTTTGTTCTACCTTAAGGAGAAATTCTACCAATGGGAGCATTACTATTTCTGCTTATGCTCTGAACTGTAACAGTACTTAGGCATGAATCAAGATTGGTGAAGTCTGGCTCTAATACAGAATAAATGACATCCAATTTTGCAGTACATTTTAAGTTTGTTAAGTGAGAACATAGAAACAGCTATGATACTCTTAGGCTCTAGCCATTACAAAATGTCATCTCTGAAAAGCTTTGTGTTAACTTGTCATTTCTACACTTGGCACTTGCTAGTAATTAAAGCCACAATGCCACTTGCAAAAAGAGTTTGTGCTGAAAAAGGGAGATGGGGACCATTTCAACCATTCAGGATGAGGGACAGGACTCTGAAAAAACTTGGCATTGCACTATGCCCTTTGGTGTTACATTTTTTAATATTAAGATTGAGCGTCTTTCCAGAAATTACCAACTCAGTGCCCAAAGTGCCCACTTGGGCTGGAAAAAGGGTGCATGCCTCTGAACAAACATAGGTATTAGTCTCATTGGTTCCCTGCCTCTCCACTTCCACAAAAGCAGCTCTAAGGTTCCATCTTGACCTTATTCCCCCTGTTGCCAGCATGCAAACTCTACACTCAGTCAGAGATGACCAGCCAAGGCCAACTGTTGACCCATGTGCAAAAGGTGCATAGATCCAGGGTGTGCTGCCACTATGGCACTCAATGGGCAGCACAGCCTTAACTTCAGTCTTGGCTAAGAGAAACCCACCTGGCAGATTCTAAATCATATACATTTTTAGCATGTCATTTTCCGTATCTGTACACAGTAATACAATGTTTAATTTTGGAAACAATGTCATATGCTCAAATAGAAACATACGAGCCAAGAAATCTTCTCAAAAATTTGTCATGCTGAATTCACACCATGAATTCGCAAACTGCTAAATCCATTTATAATACGGATGCACTGATCTTGCATATGATAATCAATTGTGTCCTCATCTAAACATTTCACCAACAGCGATGATCAAGAAGCTTTCTATTTTTTACTTGTTACATGCCTGGCAAGTTCTTCTCATAGCAACAGACTCTAATTTGAGTGATGTGGAGATCACTAAGAGCATAAATTGTTTTTCTGCTTTTCAGTCAGCAGAGGAAGAATGCAGCTGCAGGAAAAAAAAAAAAAAAAAAAAAAAAAAAAACTAACTTAACCCCCTGATTTTACCGTGATTCCATGGCTTCAGAGCCCCCCTCAAAATGGAAATGGCTGATGAGTTTCCTGAAATGCAGATCTGCAACCTTAGCCTCTGTGTAAGTCCCCAAGGACTGTGTGACAAAAATGACTGGTGCTTCAACAAAGAACAAGCTACACAGCTTGTCCTGGTGTCAGATGCCTGCTGGGAGGTTTATTTCTGCATGATTTTTAGTTCTACTTCTTACAGCAGGTTTCTATCAAATGACTTACCATGTATATTAAGCAGAGATGTATGCTCCTTTCATGAAAACAGACATGAATTCTCAAATTTAACTTTACAGATAAGCATTAATGCAGCCACTATCTCAAGTAAACTGCGGGAATTAACTTTTGCAGAATTCAGGAACTTCTTAAAAGGCCCCAGTCCATCCCATTTACTTGTCTGCCACCAGAGAATAGTCACGGTATTAGGTGGGACTGCAGAGTACTGTAGACTCTACTCAGAGACACTTAATTTTCAGCTCAGCTGGCTAAATCCGAACCAAAATGCTCATTAACCAAAGGCCATGCTGCTGATAAAACTTAAGCTTTAGTGTAAGAATGTCTTGATGGCACACTAGTCTTACGCCTTTGACACTAATGGTATGGGCTTGCAGAATCGAGGTTTTCATGAGAAAGAGTGACAGCAAAAAAGAAGACTTTGGTTTTCGGTGCTGCAGTGGGGATGTTTTGTTTCACAGGATTACAGGATAGGAATGTAAATATATAAGTTTTAGAAACATCTCTTGTGATTAAGCAGCTGGTTGTTCCCTGATATCAGAAGAGCCTCTAAAATTATAAACCATCCTTCAGTATGACTAATTAGTATCTAATTAACACTAGTATCTAGCCTATCGTGTTTACTTACTGGGGAGGAAGAATGGGAAAGGAGAGTGGTGAAAAGAGTTATACAGAAATGCCATCCAGATGGTTGACTTTTAGGTTGCCTGAATACCTGAATACCATGAAAATAAAGGAAAACTTTCCTATGGAAATGTGTTTCTACTTCCAGACCTCAACCATAGCAACTTGTAACTTCTACACCAATGAGAATTTTTTTTAAAAGAATTAATTGGAGAGAGAATTATTTTAGCTGATTAATAAGCTGCCTAACTAGTTCATCACATTCAATAGGCCCATCACTCTGACAACTCATGAATCAATATGGTCTTCCCACAGCAAGTTACACAGTGGAGCTGAGCATCTTTGCAAGGTATTACCTTCACAGTAGGCGTTGTCCTCTCGAAGGGCCCTGAAGCCATCTCGGCAGCTACAGACAGCTCTGTCATCTAGGTTTCGGCAGACAGAATGCTCCATGCAGTTATGTCCTTCAGTGCAAAAGTCATGGCCTGTTCAGAAACAAATATGATTGAGGATTAAAAAGAATCCAGGGATTATAAACTGCCCCTGTCAAAGACAGTGCTATCTTTTTCCAGTAAAGTTAAAGAATACTTTTCTATTGTTCATGAGATACAGAAAAACAAATTGTGTCAAGTGTGCAGTGGATGAAAGGAGTAGTAAAGGCCATGGGAACAGACTGTCTCTAGGTCTTCGCTTCAATTTCAGGTTATGCTACTGATCTGAAGGCAGCTGGATAGGTGGCTCACTTAAATCTGCTTACCGTCTCCTTGTCATTGCTAAGTACTTTTACAGGACGTTTCATAACAATGCATTTTTTCTTCCTTTAGGTTTTTTGGTTGTTTCTTTCCTTTTTTTTTTTTTTTTTTTTGGTCAAACTTTTATAAAAGAGCTCAGTAGCTTAGACATTCAGTAACTCATTTACTAATGGGATTACCTTTTTTTCCTCTAGCACTTACATTCCCAAGTGTTTTTGCAATCTTTCCCCATTTAACTAAAAGTCTTTGATTAACACTGACGTGTTTTGCTTTTCTCTTCCCTTTATCTTCTTCTTTCAAGCTCCATTGACTGAAAACACTTCCCAGATTGCCTCTGCCACTCCATTTCAGAGAAATTTATTTTTAAAAACCTTACCTTTTGGCCTTCCTTATTTTCTTCTACTCCTAATTTTCCATTTCAATTTTTCTTAAGTGTGTATTCTATGGCAACTTAATTATGAATTTTTGAGATTCTGAAGCTCTTTTCCAGGCTAAAAGATTTAGAATGAGCCTTTTAACTCAGTAGGTTGTTGTTGTTTTTTAATATCTTATGTTTGCTCTCACTGAAATCTAATGAATAAATCAGCCTTTATTACGCTAAATCCAAGCTGGTTGCAGTAACTGACTTGAAGATTCTAAACTTGCACATCTGTCTATTAAGATGTGATGTTTGTCTCCATTATTTTCTCAGCAATCTTATTTGTTTAACGTTTTCCTCTGTAACTGAAACATTAGAATTGGTCAATCAGCAGTACTTCAATGGTCTTTGCCAATGACTCTCTCCTTGTTTCAAAATCTACCATGGGAGAACTGAGGAATGTGGGTCAGGCTCCGGGCACCAGATTGGTGTAACAGCAGCAACTCCGGAATGTAAGCAAGCTCGAATTAGGTTGTAACACCAGCCTCTTATGAAATAACAAACAAGTATTTGCTGGCAGTAGAGAATATTATTTTTAACACTCCACTAGGCTTGTGCTTCAAATTTTTATGCCAAATAGCTTCTATCCCTAAATTATGAGTAGGTTGACATCAGAAAAATCTGGGAAGAAAGCTCTCTAACTTCAATGTGATGTTAGAAAGCCAGCATTCCTTTATTTTCACAATACGTACCAGGCAACTTCACAAATCAATCGTGCCCTCTCAGAGTTCAGGTTCTACATTTAAACAGTTAAGATATACATATGCAATACATTGGCATACATATTCATTCTTTTCAAGAGCTCATTACTTTATGTTAATGTTCCTCTTGGCATGAATGGTGGGGGCCTATGATGGTCCTAGGCCACCTACTTCCTCCTCTTTATTTCATCTTCCTCTTCATCACAGTGCCCTTTGGCCAACTTTCAACTGCTTTTCCCTCGATTTGGCAAATGTCCAATGCTTGTTACCCCGTGCACTATAACTAGAGACAATTTATATGAAACCCAAGAAAAAGTCCTTGCACCTGGTGGATGCAAAGATAAAAGTAGTCTATTGTGACTTCAAAGCTTCTGTGAAGCTAGACCACTCAGAAATACAAGACTGGTCCCACACCAAGCAAAAGATAAACTGGAAAGTTTTTGAACTTAGCACACATGAATTGCTTTTTGCTAAACTAATATATTGGTCCTTAAACTAGTATATTGATCTCTACTGCTAAAACAGCCTATATCAATGTTAAACAGGCAAATGGCAGACACTGCTTGAGTGTCAGTTCATATGCACATTTTGAACTTGGGCAGATCATAAGCAATGTGAAGCAATAGAAATCAAGCTGAAAAGGCAAAAAGAAAGAAGAGTCCATAAAGGCAAAAGGTTTTAGTACTTAAACTCAATGACATGGTCATGATACAAACATCACAGAGCTACTAGTATAGTGAAGTCTGATGATTACAGTTCTTTCTTTTCTGCTATGGATAAAGAGAAAAGTTTGGCTAATTTTACTTGCATAATATAATTTACCATAACCACCACAATGCTGTTATCTAACATAGCATTTATGTTAGAAGCAAAAAGTTCTGTAGTTCTACATGCATTACAGGCTTTTCAATATTCACTGATGACAGCAAAACTGTGTGTCAAGAGCAACCTCTGCCCGTGGTGATATTTGCTCTTTACTCTTTTGTTGTCTTCCTCATTGAAGTCTGAGTTAATAACAAAGCAACAGTCATATTTTTCGATTTCCTGGTCTGAAATTCTTTGTATCAGACTGGCATTTCATAACTAAGAATGTATGTGTTATTCAGGAAGTGGATGATAGAGTTGGTTTTGTTGTTGTTGTTGTTATTTTCTGAAGATTCTTAGCATTCGTGCTCAGCTATATTAATGTTGCCATTTAAAGAATGCTTCTTGTTTAAAGAATAAAATCTACGTTCCAGGAGGGGCCATGATAGCATGGTTCAGGTAGGACTGAAAATGATCAGAAAGCAATGATCTAACATATATTAAAACTTTCTAGGTCTGCCAGGCACTACAAACACATAATTATTTTCTCTAAGCCACACAAGATTTTATAGAAAATTATCATGAAAAAAATTCTTTTTGACTGTGATAGTCTTCAAGAGCTATCAACTTTTCTTAAGCTCTTTTCTTCTACTTTCTTCTTATCTCTCTACTTGATGTCATTAATCATATCCTTCGTGGTTCCGCTGAGCAGCTCCAAAACAAGTCTAGCTACATTCTTCTTTTCACTGAAGTGTATCTAAAGTCAGCCCAAGAGTCTAACATCTTCTTTCATGCCAGGTACCAATTTATCATTATTTAACTTTAGGAGAAACAGACATAGCCACTTGAAGTTGCAATTGCTTATATCTTTGAAGACACTTATATTACTCCAGATCAAAAGACTGGGCTCAAGACAGAACACTTCCTGCACCTTTGGAAAAGACCAGTACTTGTGTAACAGATAAAGTCACACAGTGTAACAAAACAGCGCTCAGAGGTTCTGCTTGTAGATGCAGAGCATAACTCCAAACAGATCAACAATATATGATGCTCTTTGAACAACTGCACAGCACAAACTATTCTCCACAGCAGACATCCCAAATCACTTTAGAAGGATGCTGGGGAACACATTTTTCCAATCTCATTTTGTTCGGACACCAGAATGAGTGAGGGGTAGAAAATCACTAATCGTGTGTACAATTCCTTTAATTTTTCACCCATATTTGGCTAGAATTAAACACACAAGAGCCAGTGAATGTGTCTCACAGAATTTACACTGTTAGATATTTTACAAACAACTTTTAGACATCATGATGCAGGAATTGTCCATTCAGATTCAAAGTCTGCTGTGATGACGTGTAGGAGTGTCATATCCAAAAAGATCACAAAAAATTCTATATGATCTGTAAGAAAACAAAAACTGCACTGAGCTTATATATGTCCTGCTATTTTCTTACCTTTACAGATTTTGCAGCAACTGTGAGATAATGGGATCTGTTGAGATTCTGGGCAGTTCAAAGTTGCACAACTGTCTTTTGGAATACGCTGCATTTTGTGGTCCTGTCAGGTGGAAGCAATTGATTGTTGTTGTGGAAGAAGATAAAGGATAACTTTAGTTGGTTTTTGGCATTGTTATGTACAAACAAAAAAAGTACCTATGCTAAATCCAGACACCTTTAAAAACCTTTTCAAAGGACAGTACAGCACAACAGAAGCATCAGGAACTACCCTATGCTAAAACCTTTCCAAGTAAGAGAAAGTATAGAAGCAGTTCTCATTCTTTACCTTAGCTTTTAGGCAACTTGCCTCAAAAGCTTCTCCTACAACCACATCCAAAAGAGCAACATTTTTTTCTCAAAAACAGAGGCTGTAGAGTCCAGAGTTATAATGAACACTCTAAAGCACCTTTCTAATTATATAGCATATAAAATAAAACTTGAACATCTTTGACCTCAATACTGTAGTAAAAACACTGAAGGAAACAGGCACTGATTCCATCTTAGGAAAAAGGTTTCTTATTAAACTTAGACCAGCATCTGGAAGTATCTAATGCCAAGATGTTATCTGAACATCTTTAGGCATTTAATGCAAGTCACACACAATCACTGCAGTATGACCATAGTGAAATGCCTGTCTTAGCAAACAAAGAAATACCACCTTTAATATCTTCTGACGTGCTCTATTCCTGATATAGCAAAAACAGAAACCAAAGCAAACAAACAAACAAAGCAATAACATGCTCCTCCTATGCCACAGAATCAAAAATTTAGTTAAAGTATGAGCTCACTGAATTCAGGGCCCCGTATTTCTGCATGGAAGGAAATGCCTCATGAATATGTTATTGCATGTATTATTATTACAGGTTTAGCATTTGATTTTAAGTCATCTTTAAACACAATACATAAAAATGAAATTAAAATTAACACCCAAATTTTACATTAAACAATCCAGCCCAAACCTGAAATCACACTAAATAAAGCCAGATGTTGATGTGCACTGTAAACCAGGACAAACAAAAACCAGCAATCTTTCAAAATAAAGAAAATAACCTTTGATAGAAATAATACCAGAGTAGTCTGAATTGCATTTAATTTTTTACAGACTTTAATTTGGAACAGAATGTTTAATTCACTTGTCTTGCAATATTTAAACAGAAAAGTGCATAAGAGCATGCCTACAGCAGATGCAATCGCTGTTTATGATGTTTAAAATTATGTGCAACTTGAAAGAAAGAATTCTCTGCGCCACCTTGATAACTTCACCATAGGCCTCCAACCACAAAATCAGTACTTGTACCAGTCCTATCAAGTCTGTCTTGTGTTGGGGTTACAAATTATATCCCTTTCTGAAAACTCCATTGTCAATATAGTAGAGCCAACATATGACTTCCTGGCTGACCCACACAGTTTACAGTGCAGGGATTTTCTGCTCTGAAATACCATTCACAAGGCTGCTCATCAGAAACAATGTGTACTTCGGACCTTGAAAAAGGATAATATGAATCAAAGCTGCTGCTTAATATTTCAGCCAGGACAAGCAGGCAGTCCACTAATATCCAGCATCATCAACAAAACACAGATGAACACGGCCAACAGAGACATTTTGTTCATAGTGTGCATCTGCTACATGCAAGAAAGATGAAAGATATAATTTTTGATGACTGAATTAATCACAGAATTAATGTCCCAGGTGCCACACTGAAAAATATAAGCTCGCAGTCCTGAAAACCATATGATTGAAACATACATTTCCAAAATTATTTTTTGGCCATGTTCTCCTTCCTTTTTACAAAAGATTTCAAAGTTCAAATTAAGCTCAGATGAAAAGCAATGACAGTAGGACAATGGTCGCCAGTTTTCCTTTGTAAGATACACACTTTCTCACAAAGACATGGAGGTGTTTGAAAATTGCCAGGAATATTCCTGATGGATGGACGGAGCCCCTCCCTCCAGGAGCAGGCAGGAAGGGCATATCAAAGGGAAGGTTGTAAGCAGGCCTGAAAGCAGAGGACTGACTCTGAAGTCTAGGTACAAACTGCCTTACCATCATGACTTTGGTAGCCAGAAAGGATTTTATACATCAGTTTTTGAATCATTCTAGATTTTCTGCAGCCCCACGGAGTTTGTACAGTGTTAAATACTGCAGTTAGATCCCCAGACCTCTGCTGCAGCTTCATGGTAGGAGTTTTCCTATCCATTTCCTAGAAACATGCATTCAGGTTTTCAGCCTCACGATGCAGCATGCAGCTCCCTGCCCAGAGATATTCCCACCCTATCCCTTTGCCCCAGCAACAAAGCAGGGCATGCCACAGCAGGTGGGTGACTCCGCCTGCAGCCATGCACTGGAGTATATTTTGCCCTCCGAGTGCATTTGTGGTCTACAGAGCATCTGTATTCTTGCAGCACGATGAGACCAACAGCATAGCATGTTCTGATTACAAATCAAATGACAAGTCTTCTAATTTCCAACATAAGAAACAGAGCTAGACACCCAACATGCCTCCCTCTTTTCCTTCTTTCTCATCTATCTTTTCCACTCAGAATTATCCTGAAGTCTAAATTATGTCCCCATCATGTTTGTTCGTCATTCACACCTGGGCTCAAAATTGTGAGCAACAGCACTGCACACATGTCAGTGGAAACATAACACAGCCTGGTGGGTCTTGTTACTGATGATGGGGAGGATATGTTAGGAGGAAAGAATGCAGCTCAGCCATCAAGCTGTGTAACCAAGGCTTGCAGCTATGCAAAGCAAATGTATTTGCAAAATTGTCTGTGGAACTCAGTAAGACAAAACAAATACGGGGATGCCTTAGATGACATTTTTGTTGCCATTTCCTAGGGTGGACCTATCTGTATTTCAATAGTGGAACTTTGATATTTCTAACATACAAGAATTTTTTTCATAAAAAATGTTCTTACCTTGCACTCAAACAGAACACAGTCCCCTGAACTTGAATACACCGTTTCTCTTTGTCCTTCAAAGTAGGTTCTGCCTTCAAATATGCACACCGCTTCAGGAGAAAATAAAAAATATCACAACGATTTTGTATTAGTACTCTGTTTATAGAACCTATGCACTTCTTTAGAGATAACAGCATTTTAGAATTTGAAACTGATTCAGCTGCAAGAATATTCTAAAGCCACCTGCAGGAGTCTGGATATCACAGGGGAAAAAAAAAATCAGAGAAAAAAAAAGATGAAAGAACCACAAAGGCGTGTATAAATAGAAAGTGAAGGATGGTGGAACTGATAGTGAGGTACTCAGAGACTGAGATGGCAGAAGGAATGCACAGCAGGTCACACGAGGAAGATGCAGCTGCCTGCCTGGGCAAAAACGAAGCAGAGAAAGGCAGCTGGGGCCAGGAGCGATGCAGAGGGGGAAACCATACTCAGCAGCCATGTGAAAAGCTCAGAGGTGAACAAGGGGTTGGAGATGTGAGAGCAGTGCAGGCAACGTTAACAGATGACCAGTATCCTGAAGACGAATGCTATCTGATGAAGAGCAATCACAGATGCTACATATTTGCATTTTGCTATCACAGCCACCTGAAATACCACCACAGGTATTTCTAAGTTACGTAATTGATTTACATCTCCAAGTCAATGATTAGTGAATTAGTCTTCAAACATGTAATCTCCTGTTATTTCATGATTATACTTCCTTGATCAGCCTTGACTGCGTCCTCAGNCTGAAATACCACCACAGGTATTTCTAAGTTACGTAATTGATTTACATCTCCAAGTCAATGATTAGTGAATTAGTCTTCAAACATGTAATCTCCTGTTATTTCATGATTATACTTCCTTGATCAGCCTTGACTGCGTCCTCAGCAGCAGAGGCAGACATTGAGTTTAACAGGACAACAATTTGAAGACAATTTTAAAATCTCTGATTGTGCAAGAGTTTCTGTTGCCTGGCCTGTATTAATTACCTTTACAGCTTTCCCTTTGTATTTTATTTTTTTTTCCTTGCAGCTCCTTTATTTTGTAAACTTCTTATTACATTGTAAGTATATGAGAAGTCATGCCTTGAAACCAATATTGAAAAAGAAGTGATAGGCACAGTGACAGTGAAAGTTGCATAATTTTCCCAAATTTCCAAATATGAGTTAAAGTATCTTATAAAATATAAGGTATCTTGTGTGAGATAAGCCTATGCAGCCCTTTCCAGGAGTAATATCATAATAAGCTCCAACATCCCAAATCTCATGAATGGCAGAGTTTGCTGTCAGACTCAGTGAAGTTCCTTAATAAAGGGGGTAGTCGTAGAGCTAACAAAAGGAGGAAGCTTGTATAGCATCCACAGAAGGATCACAAAGCGTTGAGAAAGCTCAGTACAGTACAGTGCTCTACTCAAGCTCTCTAGAAAAAAAAGTACGTGGAGAAAAATCCACATAAATCTTTACTGGGGATTAACAGATCTTGAATCCAGACAGGAGAAGAAAATCATTCAGTCATATATGTCACTTCCTGTATATTACTGGCCATGACACTAAACTGAAATACTCGTATATTAAGCCCTTTGCCTTGTAACACACATTTCAGGCTTCCAATAACTGCTACAGATGACAAGAAAAAAACAAGTACAGCAATGCATGAGGACCAGGCAGTGGTAATGGACTGATAGCATATCCTTATGCTTCAAACAGGCAGCCCATGCCTGCTCATAGGAAAGGCAAAAGACATCAAGATCATAGCTGTTCTGTTGGAAGAAAACTCTTCTGAAACCAAAATATTTTTAGCATATTAATATGACAACCTATGCATCTTAAAAAAAAAAAAAAATTAGTATGCATGCTACCTCAAACCACAGTCCACTGAATCCAGTCACCTTATCAACACTGATAAACCTCTGGTTCTCCAGAGAAACTTAGTATCTAAGAACATAAATAGAAAAACAACCAGAAGAAATCTAGTCTTCTGCAAAATCAGAAAGATATTTCTTATTTTACCAACAACACTTTGAAGTTTTTGGGTGTGAAATTATCTTAACATGGTGCTGCAGTACCACAAACATATGCTTAACAAAACACATGGGCACTTCATCTACACCAGAAGCACTGGCTCAGTGTTTATAATCGCTTTAGTAATAGTTCAGTTTTGCCAGTGCAATTGGTTGTCCAATTCGGTGAGCACAGAGCATGCGTGGAAAGATTTCTAGTAAAATAAAGGTGCTAATCTTCTTATCCCTCTCTTTTCTCCTTAGAGAGCAAGACCTACATCTCAGGCAGTGTGGAACAGCATGTTTTTTCTGCCTCATGCCAGCAGCTGACACAGCCAGTACACATCTCATGATGGTGATGCTTCATGTCTTTATTTTCCTTCAGAAATAAAGATATTTCAACAACATGAACATCTGGACTAGAACAGTGTAATTGGAAAGTCCAGCGAAGATTTAATTTCTGCCTGGCTAGATGCTTCCCAGAATACTGTGATTAGTTTGTGATTGGTATCTCTCTGGGGAAACATATCATGTTTCATCTTCCTAACTTCTTTCATCCGACAGATTGAGTCACAGTCAAGAAATTACCTGATGATTAGTTGTTTCAGAACGTGATAGTTATTGCCTATGTAGGATTTCATCTACAGCTGAATTACATAAACCATTTCCTCTTGCCATCAAGCTTCCACCTACTCCTACTATTGAAAATAAAATATATACTATTCAAAGCACAGTTTTCTAAGAAGGTGAAACAGGAAGTCTACAAAGTCTGGTAGGAAATTTGACTATTCCCGATCTATTTATATACATATGATGATACAACAATAAGCATCAGTACAGTGTCTAAAAATATTATTAACAAGATCTGTTTATATTCCCATGATTAATTTATGCAGGTGTAGTAATAATAATACAGCTACTCCTTCTAGTAATATTTAACACACTGTGATAGCATGGCACCTTCCTCATATACATTCAGTGAAAAGAATTCTTGAGGAGCCCACTGGCTGTTGTGTTCACTCAATAAATGACCTACAGTTTATCAAACCATCATTTTCACAACACTTTTTTCTTCCCACTGGCATCCAAGTGACACTTTTCTTCTACAGTTATGTGTCTTTAAAACACCTACATAGAATCCATGACCCACCTAACACTTGTCTTCTATTCCCTGAATTCACATGTCACTTGTATGATTTCTCACTTTTGTATATATCATCTTTGATATCTAGATCGTTTTTGTCTTCCTCTGAGGAATGTCTGTACATTTCCCTTTGCTATCTAAGCTACTTTTGATTCAGACTTATCACCAAGTGAAAGCGGAAAGTTTGGAACGCTGGTAAACTCCTCAATCCACTACATTTTCTTATATTCACAGCTGTCCAATGAGTAGCAGAAATAACTGGGAGCTTTGTGAAATCTTCCAGTAGTTATAAAAGCACAACTTAATTCTGGTAATTAATTCTATGTTTCTGCAACTTTGTTCATACACGTTGCCAGGGTGGCATGGGGAAAGAATATTAAGAGAAAAATCTCATTTATTTAATTTTCTGACCTCTTCCTTGAAACTGTTCAGAGATCAAGGTTGAGGCACTGTACAAGACACATTAACCCTACTTTGTAAGCTTACATAGTGTGGAACCTTTATGTGGCTTTATCTTAGAAATACAGAAATAATGGTCACCTGCCATGACTTTTTCTCTCTCAATTGTCATGCCATTATGAGACATGCATTCAGCCCTATCTCATGTATCTTTGCAGGGGCGTTCAGGCATTATTTCTTATTTGCTCACTCACTGTTGCTCCTCTGTTGCTGCAGTCAGTGAGATTTGAGATTTGCTTCATCTTATGTCACCCCCCTCAACAACTTAAAGTGATTTCAGACTTCAAGAAGGAAAGTATACTGTTTTTTTTCAGTCAATCACTGTTGAAAAGATATATTTACATGCTCAGCTTGCTCAGCTGAATAAATAAATCTGACTTTAAATTTCCTAATGATAAGGAATCAATTCCTATTTGTATCTTATTTTTTGTTAGCCAGAAATGCTGAACATCTCTACAGCATTGAGAACACAAATTGGTTGTCCTACAGTATTTTTTCAATCATTTAAGAGCATCTGTGATGTAAGCCAACTCCATTAACTGTGAGGCTGTTTACTCACATGGGAGAGATAATCTAAAATCATAAATTCTTTCATCTACCTCTCATCTTTTCTACATTTCCATTAATTGCTAGAAAGAAGTTATATAATTCATCTATCTCATATGTTCTTTGCAGGAAGTCTTCTGTGGAATTCATCAGAGCACTAGAATGAGGGCTATCTGAGGTATATTTACAGACCAAAAAATCAATCTGAACATTGAAAAAACACATCAAAACATGACCAAAAATTCTGATGATTGCAGTTCAGCTGAGGCAAACAGACTAAACAGATAAATAAAACTTATGGTAGGCTGCAGGACAGGGAGTCTGGGAAGGAGTATGCAACCAATCAAACCAATGGGCATCACACACGGCCCAAAGCAAATGTGTGGGTATCTCTATTTAAAGATCTAAGATACTGGAAGATATATGAGTAAATTATCTCAGATTTTTACTGGAATGGCATGAAAGAAGCCAGCAAGAATCAACTTGCTCACTTTCAATGAGTGAATAGATTTCTCCATACAGAAATATTGTGATATTAACATATAAACATTCTAGTCTATGCAGCCAAGTATCCAAACTACAGATGAAGCTGAAGACAGCTAATATAACAGATTTTTTTACTTTCATCAAATAAGCCTGCACTGAGACCAGTTAACACTATTTTATAGATAAATTAAAAATAAGAAGCATGCAAATATATAGAGAGCAAGCTCAGACATTTTCAGACAAGTCACAGAGATGTGTCCACTTCAATGCTTGGTTTTGGATGCTATTGTGACAACAAAAGATTCAAGATTTTCCTCTTATAAGTGATTTAATGTCATAAGCCATGGCAGAATTAAAAGAATTTCAATTTTCCCTCATGTAACTATGATGTTACTAATCAGATGACATATATGAAACAAGAGAAATACTTTGAAAAGAAAAATCCTACACTCCTAAAAAATTACTTTTCAGCAGTAGGGAAGATGCTTTACTTACTATTAATATCACACATGTATTGGGTACTGTGAGTAACACTCTTTAATTTTAAGCTGTGGGATCAAACTTGAAGTGTTATAATCATACATTCTGAGAGGCCAGCTGAAGTGTCCTCATATTTACTGATCAAAGTTATGCTTTCCTTTTTCCACTATTCAGCACTCACAATGCTATCATTTTAACCAACAGTAATTGAGATATTCTGTCCACATCTTCAGGAAAGAAAAAAACAGCGGACTGAACTATCCTGGTTCAAAGAAGAATTTTAATGAAGTCTTGTACTTAACTTAGACCATTTTGGAGAATGTATCCATACACAAGGAACCTGGATACTGTTTGATGTTGGCTTCTCTTAAAAATGACATTACTGATTCCCACACAGCAACTTTAACTTGGTTAAACATGGCAGCCAAAATATTTATGCTGACAGACACAGACAACTTTGGCTTTAGAGCAGTAGACCAGATTCTATTTGTTAAACAGAGCTAGAATATTTTGGATTTTAAATATAGGATTTTAAAAACTTGGGCATGACTAATGCAATCAAAATGCCCATCTACTTGCCAAATTAACTCTGTTGGCCACCCGGTACTCAAATGACTTTCACAGCAAAATGTCAAAAATAAAATCCAATGCCAAGACAAAAGTGTTAAAGGGTGTCAAGAGGCGAAAAGCAATTAAAGTTCCTATTAATTACATTATATGACTACTGTATTACGATTTCATTAAAGTTTTATAAATAGCACAGCAATCTGCAAGACCAAGCGAATTCCAATGCAAACACTGCGCGCCTGCTTAATCTTCTTTAAAATAGGATTAGACATCTTCTGATGGACTCCTTTTGACAGATATCCTTAAAAAGTAGTGACACAGTTGTGTTTTAGTAGAGGTTCAAACATATTTTATTAAATCCTGATAGGTACTAATCACAGGGAAGTTTCTGTTTCAGTTCCACCTTCTTTCAGCTGGTATTGCTAGAGACTAACTGCAAGAGGTGCTTTTCAGAAGAATTGTACTTACAGAAAAAAATGGTGCGGCATAGAAAAATAAACAGATATCTCCCTAAAACACCTTCTATTTCTTGACATGCTTAAACTCACAGATACACCCATCAGAAAGCCTCAAGTTATAGGGATCCATATGCAAGATAAGGTCTGATGAATTGATTAGAACTGTGATGAGAATTTCTGCAAGCAATAAAGGTCTGCAGAAGGTTAGCACATGTCTTAATCACTGCTTTAAGTGTATCAGAGGTAAATAGGGATCAGCAGCAGCATTAATTATTAGTTATCTTTTAACTATATTATTATAATAATTATTTATTTTATTTATTATTAATAATTTTATTATTTGTTATATTAATTTCATATTATATTATATTAATTCTATAAGCAGGCTGTGTTCTCCATTGCCATGCTGTAAGCTCAGACCACTGACAAGCAAGAGGGCAGCTATTCCTGCAACAGCACTTATGTGGGGTAATCGTTACCTGGTTTCTCAGGTAATTCAAACAGAGGAGAAGGAATTATGAGTTTTTTTTCTTTGGGATGCTACTCCTATTTTTGCCCTGATTTACCATGAAAAAGTAGAGCGTGCCAATTACACATATCTTTTTGGACACATTTTTGTGCTTTACTGTAGAGATGGTTATTTTCTGCAGCCTTGAGGACACAGGTGAAGTGAGCATATACAGTAAAAGGCAAGTTCCTCTAAAGGGCAGCGTCCTCAGAGATTTTACAGTTTGTTTCATTTGACAGTGCTAAGAAAAAAAAAGCCCGTGCAAACAGCAATACTACAAATTTTACCCCAAAATAGTAAATCTACTGGGGGTTGGACCAGATGAATTCCAAAGGCCCCTTCCAACCTAGACCACTCTGTAATTCTGTGAAAAGAACTTGAAAGTGACATTTCCATGCACTCAAGTCACAAAGGCTACAAAAAACTTCTACTCCAGAAGTGTACAGTTACTTCCAAATTCTTGGGGATTTGGATTAAAAGCTTGCCCCAAAATTATTTATGCACCCACAGACTTAACGCATATCTCAGTGACTGCCAGAAATGCTACGTTCCCATTCCCAGCTAGACTCTCATTTGCCCAGACAACTCCCACAAGAGCTTCAGCTAGAAATTCTGCTCTGACTTTGCTGTACATGCCTCCCTGGTGAAGGCGCAACATCCTGTGACCTGACATCATCTAGCTCCATTACCTTTGCTCATTTTACTGTGTTTACTTTCCTCCCAAATCCTATCACTTTCACTTCCCCTGGAAATGGCAGCCCCTTGCTAAATTGGGTATTACAGCAATAGTCACGTATGCCTTATTTGCACAATGACATAGGCCAGGCCAATGGATTTAGAAGTTCCCAGGGGTGGATTAGTGCACAGATGGTGCACCATATCAATAGCTGTTGTTAGATCTCAAGTCTTTCAAAGCACCTGTACAGGTGCATCTACATCCATGAAGGAACTGAGCAAAATTTCACACTCCTACCTCCTCCTTCATCCATTTTCATTCCCGCATAAGGAATCTGCCCATCCTCCCATCCCTCTTCTGAGGCCTATCATCCTCCTCTCTCACTTGAACTGAAATGACAGGATTAGTTGGCATAATCGCAAACACCCCAGAGAACTCTACTTAGCATCAGTTCAGCAAAAGGCTTTTAAAACAGACATCAAGGTAAACACATTTTTGGAAATCTTGATTAAAGTCAGTTATGCAAATTGCCTTTCCAAATTTGTTATCTACTCACTCTCAACATTCATTATCAAATAGCATTTAATCAAAAACTAATATAAAAAAAAACAAAACAGTTGCTACCAAAAGAGTTGGAATTTTTCAAAAGACAATTTTAAATACGTAGAAACCTATGTACACCTAACATTGTGCCTCTGTTTCTGAAGGCTGCTAGAAGTTGCTGTTATCCACTTCGAATTCCCAAACAGTAGTGTACTTCATATCAGTTCAATACTTGAAAAATGTAAAAGCAGTAAGAGCAGATGCCCTCAGATTCTGCTTTGTCATCACTACTTTTTCCAGAGTGCACCTGTTGATGCTCTGACCTAATTACTGGAAAACAATACACTGGAGTCCATAGAAGCTGATAATAGGGCTATTCCTTTTTAGTTTAAAAAGTACATCAATGCATGAAAGGCTCAGAGCTGATGATTCTAACAAAAAATAATCTTAAAAAGTAAATCATGTCATATTGTCTACCACTGCCTTTCTATGGAAACTAAGAGTCAGAATATATATATATTAAGAAAATATTTCATTTTTTAGTAGCTATTTATCATCAAATCTGCAAAAAAACAAAAGACAGTTCTGCAGTTTTGCTGGTGCAGAAAAGAAATAGGTTCATCTTTAAAAATATTCATTGCATTACGAAGATTCTCAGAAATGAGTGAGATGGGTTGAATAACATTAAGAGAACACACTTTACGAATTTTACAAAACCTGTTCTCAGTATTTCTAGTTTTTCCAAGTACTTGAAAACCCGAGAGAAAAAATACCAGTTTGTATTAAATAATTCATGAATTTATTTTCGATACACTATCAGCAAATACATTGTTTTCCGGTTTACATTAAATGATTCTTGAATTTGTTTTCAATATACTATCAGCAAATACATTGTTTTCATTAGCTGCAGAGATGTGGTACAGATGTTTATCAGAATTCAAAATAGTAGAATTAAGATGACTAAAACCAACAGACAAGAAATTTGGGGTGGCACTGTACCATCTTTCCAATGGAATAATCTGGTTTTGTTAGAGGAAATTTCATCCAGCCATAGAAAATGAATTCATCTCTCATTGCCTGTGATCACATCAACTCAATATATGAGGAATACTTCAGTATTTCATAAGAAATGTGAGAAGCAATAATGCTGGCAAAGCTTTTCTCAAGATATAACATTATTACAATACTGAGTTAAATAGATAATCAACATAGCTTCTCCTTCCACTTCCTTCTAAGTTCTAATCATTATAGCAGCTAAATCAATGGGAATAAATATCTTGAAAGAAAGGAGAAAAGGAAAATTTTGCCCTCAAATGTTGAATAAATACAAGCAACTTGATATGTGCAGGATATGAAAACAAGACATAGTTTACAGTGCCAACAGCTCCAAGTTAGAGCTCATGAATGACACAGACCCACTCAAGAGAGGAAAGTCTGACAAGACAATTCACTTACTTTATTTTCCCTTATTTTCCCCACATCTTTGCCTCTATATCCAGTATTTTATCTCTTCTGTTGTATTTAAATTTTCAAATCCTGAAGAACAGGGGACTATATTTTGTGTATCCAGTAACTAGACTAATGGCTCATCATACATTCACTTCCTTAGGATTATATCTAACAGACCTCAAAATCTGTCTACATACCTTCAGAAGAGGTTAGACTTCAAAACATGGAATTTTATCGGAACGAATGAAGGATGGGGCTCTTGCTGCTTATCATTAGTTGACCACAGAAAAGAATGACTGGGACTTGCTTTAAACATCAACTGGTAAATATATTATTAAATAACTTCCCAGATGAAGCTATTGTCAGATGAGTGTTGCAAGGTACACACAGACTAGTTTTCAGAGAACAGTAGAAAACAAAGCAAGAATTTTTGTTTGTTCCCACTGTAAGAATCGACCTGTTACTTCCTCTGAGTTTTCTGGGAGCCCAAGATGGCACAGTGAAAATGGGGACAAAGATACAAGTGTGTGAAATGAGTGAATTGGCAAGGTCATTTAACAGATATGTGAAAATGAGGGTGTGATTCTTTTATTTCTTTCTATGTCCACTTTAAATATCTATTTTTAAAATGTATTTATTTATTCCCACATTTCATTAGAGCAACTCTGCAATAATATCACAAAAATGATTCGGTGCTTATGTGTTGGTACCATACCACCAACTCTATACATACAAAACCATGGAAGTTCATGGATAAGATTGAAGCATTTTGAAGCCATATTCTGCTACTACTAAGCAGCATCTCTGAGAACATCCATTTGCAAGATTGTTTCCTTTTCTATGCTACACTCAGAATTGATTTCTCATTTAGGTGCCTTGAGGACCTACTAAGCTTCTAGATGTAGCACGATGAAAATGTCTACAAAACAAACACCCTATTCACAAGACTTTAAAATTGGCCCAGAGAGAATGCTGATCTTTGGTGAACATGAATAGAATCTAATGAGAGGGCATAAGGAAACAGTATGTGAATTTATAGCTCTTTGTTAAAGGAGCATGGGGAAACTAGTTTATCTTTCCTATCTGCAAAGTATTTGAAGCAATCACATACCAAAGGTATGTGCCTATTTTCCAGATGAGTTCTGAACATTGTCTTGCTTACTTTAGGGATAGCAAAAACTTAATCTGATAATTTAACCCAAGTGTTTTCTGCCCTTAATTTATTACATCAGACAAGGATGTCACTGTAATACCTTTAAACACAATTGCAAATAAACGTATACTGGACACCAGAAATGAGCAAGATAGAAGTGCTGTTTTCCACCATGATTCCTTATGAAAATGCAAAACAGCAAACAATAATACCTTCAAATTTTATTCATCTGCTGGGAAAAAAAAAAAAAAAAAAAAAAAAAAAAAAAAAAAAAAAAGAAATCAAGATATGGAATAATTCTGAGGGATTTAAAACAAACTTCACTAATTAAGAACTAAATGAAATCCAGGAAACCAATCAATACTGCGCTTGAAAAAAAAAAGTTTACTCAACTTTTTACCGAGGTCTAGCAGATGAGTATCAGAATTTTTGTTCACAAACAAAGATTCAGAAATAATTTCAAGTAGCAGAAAAAAAATACTAGTCATCTACTAAATAAAAGAAAGGCTTTGACTGGCTAACCTTCCTAAACAAAAGGGCAGAGCTTTCTTTTTAATGGAAACCGTACAAAGTGAAAAAAAAACCAACTCCAAAAATTAGTAAAATGTTGGTAAAGCTGCAAAATAATGATACAAAATGTGGAAATTAGGAAATTACTGCAGATACAGTCCTGGGCACAGTGTAGTGAAGAAAGCAACTTGCAGAAGCTTTTCTGAAAGAGGACTGCGATGTCTGATTTGAAGGGCACAGATGAGGAAAGCATGAGAAAGGACAGTTACACCATATCTTCTACATTTTTTGAGAACTGTGTTCAGTTTTGGGCACCTCAATACAGAAAGGACATTGAGGTGCTGGAGCAGGTCCAAAGAAGGGCAACAAGGCTTGTGAAGGGCTTGGAGAATATACCCTACGAGGAGCAACTGAAGGGGCTGGGGCTGTTTAGGCTGGGGAAAAGGAGTCTGGGGGGAGACCTTATTGCTCTCTTACAATATCTGAAAGGTGCTTACAGAGAGAGCAAGGCTGGTCTCTTCTCACTGGTGACAGGTGACAGGACAAGGGGAAATGGCTCCAAGTTGCACTAGGGTGAGTTTAGGTTGGATATCAGGAAAAACTTGACAGAAAGGGTTGTTAAGCACTGGAATAGGCTGCCCAGGGAGGTGGTTGAGTCAACATCCCTGGATGTGTTTAAAAACCGTGTGGATGTGGTTACCTAGCTGACCACCTAGCTGACCCTTATGAACATGGTATATCTGTTAATAACAAGAGTATATCTGATGCAAACTGGTCTTTGCAAAACTCCATAGGTCTCAACAGGTCCTGAATCCTTTTATTTATTTTTTCCTGGAAGGATTCTGCTCTAGTCAACTCCATGAAATGCTCTGTATCTCCATCTTGCTATTTCTCTATGATCTTTTCCAAAATTTGTAGTCTTGAGGTTTTCAACTAGAGTCAAATTCTCCTCTTTTCAGAACATTTTCCCATTAAGGATAATTTTTACTAATACCACAGAAATTTGTAAAACCTATAGAGCAAAGCTCCAGGCAGAAACCAGAATATCAGTTATAAGCTACTGATTTGGCAATGTGCTCTTCGTTATGGAACAAAACACAAAAAACCCTAAAAAAATAGAAAATAAAAATCAAATGATGCAGTGGCATTAGTTCATTTCTGGTGAGAGCAAACAAATTGAAATCAATGAATAGCCACATGAACATTCGCATGTCCCAGAATATTTTTTTGTCATTATAAATAGAACCACTTTTTGTATTTATCTATTTTATTGCCACCTGACTAAGCAAATTCTTTTGAAATCAGCATTACTGATGCTGGGGTAGCGACATCTTAAAGACTGGAACACTGCCAATCTGGCCACTTCCAGCTGTTTGAAAGCCAAAATATTCATATGTAACATATGTTAATGTTTTATTCGCATTGGAAATAAAATAATAACATGCTGAAGAGTTTTTATATTTTGTGAACTCCCTGGTAAGAACATAATGAAAAAGAAATGGAAAAGAATAGGTTCTTTTCCCTGACAACCAACACAGAAATAGGTTATAAGCAGAGCTAGGGAGAACAGAGGATGGCCTACAGCAAAATTTGCAATGTAAAAAATATTTTTAATTCTCCTCTGTTAAAATTACCAATATTATGCCTCCAATTTCTTCTTTAGTGTAGATTGCTATGTGTGTAGCATAATGTACCTTAATAAATAAGGATTTTCTTAAACATTTTCTTTTATAATTCCTTCCTCGGGCACACAGTTGGACCAAGATCTAGTTACTTTACCATTAACTGGAATTCTCCTCAAACACTGATACCTTGCCTCCAGATCTACAGTCTTCCAGTTGAGCTCCCTAATACATGACATCCAGAATACTTAAAAGGCAGCCAGACTAGGAGGGAGCTGCACTTTGATGCACAAAAAGTCTGACTGATGCATAATGCACCAACTTCCTTAATTCTCCTTAGCTAATGTAGAGCAAGAAACTCAAAGGACACTGGAAAGGAGGAAAGTAAAGCACTCTTAGAAGTCCAGTTTCTGCAAGCTGTATTTTAATTTATGCAGTACAACAGTCACACTGGAAGAGGGCTTCCTGCTCAGCGGGAAACTGCTGCTGAGAAAAAAAAAAAAAAAGTAGACATGCTGTCCAGCTTACAAAATCTGTCCCCAGAAGTCCATAACAACTCTGGCAATGGAACAGACGTAAATTGCTATAGTTTATGAGTAGTTTGAAAATTTCTGTAGCTTTACCATGAAAGACATACCAGAGGCTGAGCAGCTAGAGTCATGCTTGGTGCTCCCTACCAAGCCAAGTGGAGTTTTCCATTGTATTCAGCTGGCTTTGAGCTCAGCACAAGAAAGCACCCAAAGCATTCTTGGAGTGTCTCAGTTTTAACCTTCCTGAGATGTTAAGCTTCCTGGAGAAGAGAAGGCTCTAGAGAGATATGTAAACGTTTCATGGGAGGAATGAAGAAGGAGGAGCCAGACTCTACTCTGCAGTGTACATTGATGGGACAAGAGGCAATGAGCACAAAGTAAAACACATTAAATTCAACCTGAACATAAGAAAACTCTTACTGTGAGGGTGATAGAGCACTGGCACAGGTTTTCTAAAGAGGTTGCTGTTTTTGTCTGTGGAGGTACTCAATAAAACCCAACTGGGCTTGTGTCCTACAAGCATTCTAATCCAGGTGACTGTGCTTGAGCACGGGGTTGGACTGAGTAATCTTAGAAGGTCCCTTCTAACCTCAGTCTCTGAGATTCTGAGGTGCATAGGTCCGATAGTATGAGCCATGCTAGGTACACAGATGATACACGCATCAGCTATGATTTTCCACTATACCTTTGTAAATAAAATACCTTTATTGACCTACATGAATGCAAACACATTCTCATCTCAAAAATAACTTGTGCTATTTCTAAATAAATAAACATACTACTTTCCTTCTGCAGAAATAGAGTTGATAAAGTAATAGAACCGTAAACAAGCAGTATGGCATGATTCATTCACGTGGTACAAGCTTGTATATGATGCATTTTATATGTCACTATAATGTGATACTATCATTGTATGTGATTCAAAGGCCGGAGAAAAAAAGCTGATGCAAATCATCGCATAAAGCAGAGGCTGAAGGAATAGTATTCTGCTAAAATGCTTAATGACATTCAGAAGTTCTACATGCTGACTAAAACAGGTTATAATAAATGCATGGTTCTAGGAAATAACCCAGTGCCAGCCATCTTTCAGACATCTTTTAGTACTATACTGGCAATAGTCTAAATTTTCTGTTTTTTCACATTTGAAAACATTCATCTCAGAATAACAAAATTTACGTTTTATTTGCACTTGTATCTTTAAAAAGCCACACAAATATTTGTAATCAAAAGGCAATTAATCCTTTGAATGAGCAAGACTTTCTTATCCTTCATATTCTAAAATGTGCATTAAAAAAAAAAAAGAAGGAAAATAAATGATCATTGCTTCATTACTAAAAAAAAGATTTGAGCTCGCACGTGCTGTTTTGAGTGAACCAGGAAAGCTCCTTCCCTTTTCTCCACTCTAAATACCTGTTCTGTCCCTCTGAGCCCTGGCTCCCCTGCAGCACTGAAACATGTGCCATGCCCCAGTTGGCCTCATGCAGATGGGCTCTGCTTTCCAGCCTGCCTGCTCCTCTGATTTACTGCAGGGACGAGATGGCCTGATCAATAGATGTAATGCAGCACACAAGTGCTCACTAATCCTGTCATTCAAACACACTAAGCCACAGGCTCTTCTCTGTACCACATTAAATACAAGAGAAGCTCCTCTAGGCGGTGGAGACATAGGCTTGGAGCTGAGCTGCCACTAATATAAGACATCTAAAACAAGATGGTGCCACTCCTTCAGCCCCCCAGAAAGTGCCAGTACTGAGGAAAGATGAACCTTAGTGAGCAGCATAGCTATAAGTCCATAAGACTTCAATCCACCTGAAAAAAAGTTAATAAATCTGCAAAGAAGCTTGATCAGCATTCCTTAATTTTCTAGGTACAAGTTTTGCACCACTGCTGATGGTCAATTGCTCTGCAGATGAGAAGCAGATGGGCTTTTACAACTCCTTCACTGTGTGTTAGTAGGCCTGATGAGCTGCGACTTGCAGAAGTGTATCGCTTTGGGGAAAAATCAGAGCATCGTGAAGAGAAAAAGGGGAAATCCCCTTAACTTTGATTATATAATTAAAAATTTCTGTAACCTAGCAAGAGAAATCAGTGCAACAGAAATGCATTTACATGATTAGAGCTACCATCTCCATATTTGTGATTTAATCATTTTGTTCTAATACCCTTTCTGAGTCACAGAATCTTTCTAAATGAGCTCTCTCCAAGCTTGCCAGCAACAGAAGCGGGAGGTGATCTGATACAGCTATCTGCTTTTTACATCTGCTTAAAATACTTCTGTTAGAGTAAAGATTTTACTACAATATGCCATAAAATCACTTTATGCCCTGTTTCAGAAAAAAAAAAAAAAAAAAAAAAAAAGAGTGCATGGAAAACCATAGCCATAATGGCTTAGATCTAAGTCTTCTTGAGATCTGTTGGGACAGATATAAATAGGTTGGGATTAGATCTCTAAGTTTCTGCAGTGTCACTGGAAGAAGGACAGTGATGAGAACAGAGCAATTTCTTCATGGAGATCAGTCTTTGGTGATGGGAATTATTACTGTGCCAGACAAAAGTACAAAGATCTCTCTAGCCTGGCTGATGAAAATCAGCTCGTTTGTTAAAAATACACTGACTCCATTTTAAAAATACATACATATCACAGCTATTGGAAGTGATGCCTTAGAGTTAATACACTAACTAATAAGAAAGTCACCATACAAGCATTTCCTGACCAAGTATCAATTGTCTCAGCTACTAATACATCGGCAGTTCTTTCACAATTCACTTAAAGTAAATGAAATCATCCTTGTACATTTTAAGTCAAGTCCATGGTCTACAGTGATACTTCATAGGATCAGTAGGGGAGCTTAATCTCTCCTTTTTGTATCAGTGCCTAGCACCACACAATGAATTTTTCTTTGCAGAGGAGAGAAGAATATAATGATTTCTTGCACATACCTTCTCAGATAGGCTTAAAATTGCACTGAGAATAGAAAAGAAAGTAGCCTCTGCTTTCTGGCTCCAAATAGTTCTCCATAGGAAGCTCCTATTGATCTAAGATGTATGCTCTGGTAGTTTGACCAAATTTTTGTGTTGAATAGCTTGTCTGTAGCTGAAACATAATCCAGCACATTGGCCAATTCATGTGCCTTGGAAGATCATAGCAGCTTCTATCCCATTAAGGTTCATAGAAAATACAGTGATAATTCAAATGCACTGTCATTCCTACTTACAGCAGCATTGACCTTCACGCAGAACAGAACAGAACAAGTTGTCTGAGTGTTCTCAACCAAAGATACAGAGTTTGGGCAGAAGATGTGGGTTTGTTATTTTTGTTTTAAATACAGCACATTCCATTCCACTGTGGCATAGCTGTTATTCATTATAGTAACTGATGCAAAGACTAAAATCACAGTTTTACCTATCCAAAAGTTTGGTATTTAACCTAATTGCCTTGCCTCCCTCACTAGTCCATGGAAAGAAGCATGCACTTCTAAAAGGCAATTCATCCTATCTATTCCAGGCACCTCTGACCACACGCCCTCTGGATGTACTAGTGCCTCTCATTGGCTATCAAGAGAGCCTAACTGGTGATGTCTATACTGGACTAATAAATGAAATAAAGGAGGTAAATAAAAAGTAGATAACCACCGACTTAAATATTAGTCCATAATCCTTCATGCAGTTCAAGTGTTAACACAATTCATGACAGCCTTTTGGCCAGTACCAGCCAGCACCCTTTGATGAAATGCCAGGTTACCAGGTTTGGTGGTAGCATCTACCAGTGGTCATTCCCAAGCAGTCACCTGGATGCAGATTTTCTGTTGGGAGGGAAGGGCAAGAAAGTATGGCCATGCAGGTGTGAGTCACAAGTGCCACCTAGTCCCAGGGCCACAGGACTGTGACCTGTTTTATTTAGTAGTATATGTAAAGCCACTTCAGACTGCAATTCCCAAACTCTAAAGCCATGCTGAATTAATCCACTCTGAACTACTCAAAACAAAAAGCTGTGAAGCCTGCTTGCTTATCACTGTGGAAGTATTAAACATAGTGTGTTTTTACTTTTTGTGCCAGCTGTCACAGCACCACACCCCACTCTTCTCATTTTTGGTGGCTATGTTAGCACGTCCACAGAAGAAAGAAAGAGGCACAACAACAAGGCTGCTACAGCTACCATTGCCTGGACAGTCTGACCCTCCCCAGCAGGCTGGCAGAAACAGCTCATCATCTGATATGAAGTATCACAAAGAAGTATCACAAAGAACAGATAACCATGCACAATTCTGTCTTGTAACTAACATTAAACTCAGTGAAAAAATAGGGTACTGGGCACCATTTCTCAGTATTTACGTTTGATTGTCCAATACTAAGGATAGCTGCTCCTCCAGCAGCAAATCCTAATTAGCTACTTTCCAAATTATAAGACATCTGTGTTCAGATTCCATCACATAGGCAGATGCAACATCACCTGAAACTGTTCTAAGAAATAAGATCAAAAACATTATTTTCAGAAACTATGCAAAAGCAAGCAGTCAGCTCTGACCCCCTGAGCAAGAGCCACGGTCAGCGTGAACTCTGATCACGAGCAGCTCACACCCCGAGCTGAAGACACCAAGACGGCAGCATACAGCTGCACACTCACATGAACACAAGGACTACTCAGAATTTCCACCAAACTGTTCCAGAGAAAAAGTGAGAGTCATACATCCACACTGCCTCCAACTTAAACTCTTCACAGTCGTTCATTAGAATTTATCTGTCTTGTCAATATGACTCCAATTTACATTCTCAGCCTTTTGGTTACCAGGAACTGGACAAATAAAATGTTGTGGGGTTTTGTTTCTTTTCTTTTTCTTTCTCCTTTTTAAGGCACTCTAAATAAATTAGATGAAAATAGGGACAATTTTTCAAAAGAAGTTTTTACACTTTGACCTAATCATTTTTCTGGTAGCTTGTCAACGGAGTTGCATGTGGCATGTTAGCTATCAATTGAATTACATGCTGGCAAAAGCAACAACACTGGAAACTAAAAAGCTTTTGATAATGTTACAAACATAAAAATGGCAATACTAGAGTAAAATTTACAGTGTGCTGTACCAGAACTGTATCTCACTTGCAAGAAGTACTAATGCTTAAAGACAAGGTCAGTGTCCATATGTCCATTCACATTTCTTGACCTTTGTCAAGACTCCCGGTAAAAATAACAACTTCCTAAGATGTCTTGAGATGTGAGTGCTTCCCCATTAAAATTTGGATGGAGAATTCCCTACTAAATTCACAAACAGAACATTACAAAGACATACTTCAGTGGATCAGGTTTTCAAACACTTTCAATGTGGTCA
The DNA here is from genome assembly GCA_016647715.1 of Pavo muticus. Taxonomy (NCBI): domain Eukaryota; kingdom Metazoa; phylum Chordata; class Aves; order Galliformes; family Phasianidae; genus Pavo; species Pavo muticus. Next base: position 2,292,741 of record JACDJE010000051.1, read on the forward strand.
AAGACTCAAACAGAGGCTTGAACTCCAAGCATTTCTCATCACTCAATTATCAATTCCCTGAGCCATTTAGTATGGATGGAAATTCTGTGCAGTTGGTAAAAAAAAAAAAAAGTATTTGAATTTTCATTTCCCCTCAATTAGAATTAATCTACTTGAGTAAGTTAATAAGATTTCATAAAACGGGATGGTTTGTGTAACTTTGAACACAATTAAATATTAATAAACTCCTGTGGGAGCAAGATCAATGGAGTACAAAACGTCTTCCCGAATTTTATCTTAAAATACAGCATTTTAACCAATTACATATATCTCTATACCCCGCAAGAAGCTTTATACAGCAGTAGAAATGGCGAAACCACAAAGAAAAATCTCAACATTAACATTATAAAGAAATGATCCTCAAGGATCTCACGCTTGATTTCAAGAACAGATTCTACCATAGACTAAAATAGCCATCGCATATGAGACACACATCCATAATCAACATGAAATATTATATGCAGTCCATCTAGATATTGATTATCCTAAAATTCCCCTTCTCTGATCCTATTTGTAATACAACCAAAATAGTATAAAACCAAAATATAATCATCTATATTAAATGAAAATATTAAAATACCTCTACCCAGTTTCCTATTTAATGCTGTCTAACCTTTTACAAAAGAACCTTTCTAAGCGACCGTTTTTTTCTGATCTCAGGAGTCTGGTACAAATTTTCTCTTCCCTTAGTTAAAGAACAAGAACCATAAATCTGAATCTCCATTTCTAGTACTACAACATATGGTTGAAAACACAGTCTTCTTGAGATAGTGTTAGAAACACTGGTCTGAACTAATGCAAGGCAATACTGGAATCTCTAGCAGTTTATTTTAAAAGAGATCATACAGGAAATCTGTGAAAAGTTTCTTAAATATATAATTTTTCTTTTTAAAAATACGTAAGAAATACCTATTTACAGGGAAAAAAAGAAAAAAAGAAAAAGAAAAAAGAAGACATAAATAAAATAGCCACAATTGAAGATGAAAATTTCTTGGTTATCAGTTTCCCAAAATATTTCAGGGAAGTCTAAATTCCTCTATTCCTTAACACAAATATTTCATTCACTGTCCAGTTCTTTCAGTTATGTGTTTAAATAAAGGTTCATTTTTCTTTGCAGATAACAAAATATTCATTAAAGAAAGCCCCACTGTAAAACTTACATTGACATTCTTTGCAGCATTTGCCATCCACATATGCCAGGGCAGAATTAGGGGGACAGCCAGACAGGGGGCAAATCAAAGCTTCACACTGCACAGTGCCATTCTAGAAGAATAAAAAGTGCTTAGCTAGTAGTTATATTTAGCAAAAAGAGAGATGTTCTCATACATAAGAACTTAAAATCTATTTTTAAATGCAATGAACTCCGACAAAAAGCCATTTTAACACGGTTCTTTTAATAACAAGAACAGAAACTATAAGTTCAGAATATCTCGCATACAATCTTTCAGAAATGTATGATATGTTCTTTGAAATTATAATGATCTAAGTTTTTTTAAGAGGCAAACCTGTTTTGGGGTAAAACATTCTGCCAATCAGCAGCAAATTGACATATTAGTGTGAAATAGCAACTGCACAGAACAATACTGAGCCTTCCGATTTTTACATAAAAGACAATACACTTCTAAAAGGTAATAATTTCATAGCTACAAGAAAAACCAGAGACAAAATATGCAGTGCATTTAACACAAAAGTCAAAGCATTTCAGATAACTATTGGCAAGATCTGATACCTTGGGCTAAATCTTACCTTCAATGACAAATTTCTAAAATCAAAATTAGCATCACACCAGAAATATAAATATCAAAGAAATGCTAAGTTTAAGAAGAACCATTTAGCACATTGTAGATAACAGCAAATCAATCTAAGGTGCAGCAATAGTCTTTTCACAAGTTACCAATGGCCTTTGAATTAAGCATTTAATACGTCCAAATTGAATTAATGAGTTTTAAATGACTGGACAGTAACAGAGACGCAATAGTTTGGTGCTTGAAAAGATACTTGCAATCAGTTCTGGAGTTCTGATACCCTTGGGAACCTTCCATTCACTTAGATTCTTTTATGTTTGTGATATAGAGGAACATGCATATGACCCTGACATTTTGTTCTTTATTGCTTTTAGGGATGTAACTAAAGGGAACTAAAGGGAATCATACACAAGGGATCTATTAAATAATTTGCTAAGAAAAAACATGTGTTGATAGTAATAAAAAGCAGGTATTTATTTATACAGAGAAGCAGTTGGCAACTCAGTGCACGGGAATAACATGGTGACTAAGTATATTGCATCGCATCTGCCTACACTGGCATGAACGAATTGCAGATGACACCAAGCTGGGAGGAAGTGTCAATCTGCCTGGGGGTGGGAAGGCCCTTCAGAGGGATCTGGACAGCCTGGATAGCTGGGCTGAGGCCAATGGGATGAAGTTCAACAAGACCAAAGTGCTGGGTCCTGCACTTCGGCCACAACAACCCCAGGCAACGCTACAGGCTTGGGGCAGAGTGGCTGGAAGACTGTGTGGAAGAAATGGACCTGAAGGTGATGGCAAACACTCATCTAAACATGAGCCAGCAATTTGCCCAGGTGGCCAGGAAGGCCAATGGCATCCTGGCTTGTATCAGAAATAGTGTTGCCAGCAGGAGCAGGAAGGTGATCATCCGTCTGTACTTCGATCTGGTGAGGCCTCACCTCGAGCACTGTGTTCAGTTTTGGGCCCCTCATTACAAGAAAAACAGTGAAGCCCTGGAACATGTCCACAGAGGGGCAACGAAGCTGGTGAAGGGTCTGGAGCATGAGTCTTATGAGAAACAACAGTTGAGGAAGTCTCTTATGAGAAACAGCAGTTGAGGGAAGTGGGATTTTTAGCCTGGAGGAGAGAAGGGTCAAAGGAGACCGTATAGTTCTTTACAACTATCTGACTGAAGGTTGTGGCAAGGTGGGAATCCGTCTCTTCTTCCAGGAAACAGCAATAGGACAAGAGGGAATGACCTTAAGTCGTGCCAGGGAAGGTTCAAGTTGGATATTAGGAAAAAATTCTTCTCAGAAAGAGTGGTCAGGTGCTGGAATGGGCTGCCCAGGGAGGTGGTGGATTCAGAGTCCCTGCAGGTGTTCAAAAAATGTTTAGATGTTGTACTAAGGGACATGGTTTAACGGGGAAATATTGGTGGTAGGTGGATGGCTGGTCTAGATGATCTCGGAGGTCTTTTCCAAGCTTAATGATTCTATGATTCTGTGAAATCTAGGAGAGCTAAACATACTAGCACACCTAAAATACTAGGAAAATACATTTATTAATATTGTTCCCTAGAATTTAGAACAGTTTTTTTCTTGCATTTTGTTGTTACTACCTAGCACATGTTTATAAGCATCCCTTACTCTTTCGCCCCAGTAAAAATGTAATCAGAGAAAACATCAGAGTTTCTGCATCTCCTTTCAAAGTGTAGCCATACCATGCAAGTGCAGTTCTTACAACCATCTGTCCAGGATTCAAATTCTCTGTACGTCATGCCTTTCATTGTGCAGGTCCTTTCACAGTAGCACTGATCCAACTTGTTCATCCTCTGCTCAGCTTGCGACAACTGTATTTATGGTTCACAAAAAGGTTGGAACTCATAAGTGGCTTCTATGTTAGCGTAACATGATTGAAACTGTCCCCCTTATTGTCAAACATGCATTCAAAGATAATAAAATTACTGTTGTCAAATACAAGGTTACTAAACTGTAAATCGTTCAGACATGGATTCTAAGATGCAAGTCACAATCCATTTCATCTTCTGCTTATAACATTAGAGGTATCATGAAACAAAGTGAATAGATGACAATGTGTACGTCTCCTGATTTCTCATTTTTGTATGCGTGAGCTGACCAAGAATCTTGCTCTACATAGACTATCTGCAGATACTGGGAAAAGACCTGAATCTGAGTAGAGGCTAGATTGGATGTAACACTCAAAATCAACATCTTAATTAGCCAGGTAGCAGCATTTTCACAGATATCTAAAGACCTGACATTTAAGAACAGAAGACTAGTCTATATTTACTGGCAGATGTCAATGTTTTTAGCATGATCTTTTGAAAAAGAAAAAAAAAAAAAAAAAGGAAAGAAAGAAAGAAGAAAAAGAAAAAAAAAAAAACACTACTTAGGGTTCTCAGTTCCCTATCTTGCATATATTTTGTCTGAGCACTCCCTTGTCAGCTCAGATTTAAGGAAAGTCTTGGACCGATAAATCTTGCTGCAATAAGCACTATAAGCATAGTAACCTATTTCAGTCCAGTTTTATTGACTTGTTAGCCTGATAGATCTTGAATATTGATGAGCCATTTTCTAGTTTGAGGTTTGGATTCTGCTTGCTATTAAAAAATATAATTCTATTAAAAATATTATTTTTTAAAAAAAAAGAAAGCTCCCTGAACTGAGAATTTGTTTGTGTAGATAGTAGACACAGATATCTAAATGCAAACATATATAAACATGCAGAGATGTTCTGCACACACCCACATGCACAACCAAACAGATGCACAAATCATCCAAAAAGACAGCAACTAAATCCTTATGGTCCTCTATTCTTCCAGGCCATGCCTCCCTGAAAACATTACCTTAGCTGACGTTTTGGCTAAAATGTCTTGCAGTTCCATAATTTTCTGCACAAGTCCATGGAAGTCGTTACAAGTTGGGCATGCTGGAATAACAAGATAAACATACTAGTAACAAAATCTTATGCACAACAGGTTCAATCATGTCAAAGCTGACAAGCAATATACTGAAAGTTAAAGTTTTAAGAAAGCTTGAGGTCAAAAAGCAGGCACAAAGCACACCTTTCATTTTATGGTATAAGAATTAATAGACTTACTCCGATTAAGATCTGGGCATTGAGAAATAAATCCTTGAGGCATGACAAGTAATTGCACATCTTGCATTATGCCCTGTGTGCACGTGAAGAGAAAAAAAAGAAAGGATGTATTATTTTTACCTGTCAAAGTTATGTTTTTCATTCACCACATAAAACATCAAAGCCCACACAGAAAAACTTCCTGATATAAACAGTATTTATGAATACACGGCTTCTTTTCTGAACCCGATGCAGAGATAGAAGAATAAAGAGAAAGTAAAATAGTTAGAAGTACATGTACAGGCATACTGAATTATTTTTAAAGATCTTAAATATTAGATGTCAAGAAGTAATTATGTGGCAAGAGTTTGGTTGTTTTTAATCCATTGTTATTTTTAGATAGCCATCGCAGAAAAAAGCTTGAAAATGACCTTTAAAAGTAATTTGAAAAGCAGCTACAGTTTTAGTTACTTTCAAACATTCTCTTAAATGAAATTCAAATTTTTTTCACTAGGCTAAAACTGTCAGATAGAAGGGCAGATTAAAGAAATCTAAGTCAGGAAAAACACACTCACACAAACCCTTTATGATTTTGGTATGGGTCTTTTCATGAAGCATGCCCTGTGCTAAGGAACTACATATCTCTTACACAGCTGTGGAGTTGCATGTTGGCAAGAACGTGGGAAAACAGGAAGCTTAGTATGAAATTGAAATATGCCATCTGGAAATGCTCCATTTCATCCAGAAGAGATCACATGCTTTTGGGCAGAATTTACATGCATCCTTAGTCATTAAGATATAATTAGCAGCCACTTTGCTGCTTTCAAAAAGCAAAGGCCAAATAGCCATCCTATCATGCACACTCCAGATGTCACTTTCATCCAGGATTCCTTCCCTGTATCTCCAAAACCCCTTCTTAGAAGGAAAAGCAAAATAATTTCAACAAGTCTCAGTGTGCTTATGAAGTGAATGTTTCAAGACAATAAGAAAACAACATAAATTAAATGCAAAAGGTCAAATTTCATCCATGTACACAGGGCATTCCATATAGATGTTGCAAAATCACAGCAAAAGAGTTTTGACTTCGAATGAATGACTCAGGGTGACCTATGTGATCTATGGAGAAGAGAAGATGTCACTGAGGGGCAAACCAAAAGGTACATAAGTGTCATGACAACCTTTCTCCCTTAACAAGTGTTCTAGCATTTAGGACAACTGGATGCTTCCCCATGCTGTGCAAGGAGCTGCAGTGATTATCTGACAGTGGAAAAGCAAGGACGCCAGAGATAGGACTCCACATCATGACCTCCCACAGCACGTGTTCTGAAAGGCAGGAACAAAGTCCTCTTTGAAGAGCACACTGAAAAGCTGACCATATTCAATTCTCCTCCCTTTCTCGGTGTCATTAAGCTTAAATTCATGTCTACTAGGGGTACAGGATTTCCATGAAAAGAAAGAATCGCAGGGTCCAACCCACTCAGATTGATGATATAAAATATCATCATAAATATAAAGCTTATATTTGAACGTTTGGGCAAGTACTCAAATCACTTAGCTATTAACCAACAAAAAGGCTCCTCCAGCTATTTGAGGAGCTTTATTCATCACATAGCAGCTGTGATGCCAGCCAGACTCTGCCACTTGACAGGAATTCAGGTTACTTCTTATCTCCTCAGAGTAACAAGAAGAAGACCTCCTGGGCTGCCAAATCAGAGCCTGACTGTACATGAGAGGCCATGCATAGGCTCCAAAAAACCTGCTGGCTCAAATTAAATCATTTCTGGATGTCAGGTGTGAGAGACTTTACACAGTACAGAAATTACATAGCCAGTATTGCTCTCTCACACTTAAGACCCTAGAGTGAAACAGGCACAAATATGTCCTGGTGTGAATATGCCTACCAACACATTGTTTTAGTGGAGCAATATTAGTTCCAAAATCAAATATAGACAAAATCATTTCAATAAATGGCTAATGATTTTGAGTACTTTGGTCCCTCTGGACAAGCCATTTAAGACCCACTGAAAGCAGCCTGATTTTCTGAAACACCTGAGCAAATCGATCTCAGAAAACCCAGTAAGTAGAAGTTGTCACACAATGAATGCCTAAAAATATTCTCTTTCTATCTTGCTCTATTACTTTTACATGAGAGAAGATGGAGACCCCCACCTCACTACAAGCTCTTTTCAGGGAGTTGTAGGGAGCAGTAAGGTCTCCCCTGAGCCTCCTCTTCTGCAGACTAAATGATCCCATCTCCCTCAGCCACTCCCCATAAGACTTGTCCTCCAGACCTTTCAAAGCTTTGTTGCCTTTCTCTGGATACGCCCCAGGGCCTCAATCCCTTTCTTGTAGTGAGGGGCACATGTAGGCTCTCTAAAAAAGCATTTCTTGAGAAATGCTGAAAGTCCCTCATCTTCTGGACTGATGTATCTTCTGTACAAGTGTCAGATTTGCAGAAGTAGTTTAATCATTTGCACTGTGTTATGCTTAAGAAATCACTTAGCACAGTGTATCTTTGCCATATCAGTGCTCTTCTAACAGCTATCAGTTTCTGTATTTCTGCTAAACTGGTTTGCATTTGTAGCTGAAAGAAAAATTTTGGTGTTTTTTGGCTCATTTTATTCTTCTTGAAAAGTAAGAAGAAAAAAAGAACAATTAAAAATACAGTCTCCTGTTGGAGTATTCATTTTTCTATACCAAATGAGCTTCTTCATGGTGATAATGAGTTGGCAAAAATAATTGAGACAAGATGTGAAAAGGCACAAATAAACAAAATGAATTTAAAAAAATATACATATAACTATAAATACATAGAATGAATGAAGTGTGTCTGAGACTAGTTTACACAATGCATTAATACTTTCTGATTTTATTATAGGATTCAACTGGCTACAGGGAGGGCAATGGGACTGCACTGTGCAAGGCATCCACAGGGATGTCATCATTTGTCAAAGCAGCTCCAGAGAGAATTAAGGCCAAAACACAATCTGAGGTTGTGACCAAGGAATGCTACCTAATGGATTAGGAGGAATCAAAATTTACACTGCAGTCCAAACATAGCATGCACTTCCAGGTGTTTGTGGTGTGTATATATACATATATGTATACATACACACACACATATATATAAACGTAGGTAACAAAGTAATGCCTCCTATTTATTTCCAAGGAAACTACTATGGATACAAAGAGCACAATGGCACTATTAGATAGAGCAAATTCTCAGCTACAAAATGCTGTTTTTCAACATTGTCACCACCATTAGCTCTGCATTTTTGCCAGTGATGAATAAGAACCTGAATGCTGCGCTCACAAGAATCTGCACCAGCAGAGGTGACCCACTGTTTCACAGCTGCTATGACAGCATTGTTATTAGGAAAATGCTGCCCACAGAGTTCATCTTTCCTTGGCCCAAACAGATGGAAGTCAAAAGGCACCAAAACTGGGCTACATAGTGGGAGTGGTAGAATAGTCCAGACAAGATTGGCAGTGTGCTCCATGATCTTCAAACTGGTACGGGGCCCGGAGTCATTGTGCTGCAAGAGAAAGGCAGTTCTCTTCTCTGGCCTGGCTCTGGAAGTTTGAGCCTTCAGCTTTATAAGCATCACAATGTAGCTGTCAGAGTAGATGATATGTCCAGGTTCCAGGAAATCCAGAAGGATCGCTCCTTTCCTATCCCAAAAGACAGTGCACATCATTTTACCCACTATGGACTGTGTCCTGAACTTCTTCAGAGGGGAATTCACATGTTACCATCACAAGGATGGCTTTTCCATCTCCGGCTCATAGTGGTGACGCCATGTCTCATCACCAGTAATGATGTGATCTAGGTAACTGTGACCTTCAGTCTCATATTGGTTCAATAGATTCTGACCAACTTGCATAGGATGTTCTCTCTGTTTCTGTGTGAATATCTGTGGGACACACCTGGCTCAAACTTTGTAATATTGCAACATTATCACCACTGTTTCCAATGCACTGTGCAGCCAATTCAAATGGATGAGCTCATTGAAGCGCTCTTCATTTCATGATGTGACAGCTAGGCATGGCTGTCCAGAATGTGGCTTGTCATGCATGTCATTGTTGCCACTGCTGAAACACACCACCCACTGCCTCACTGTGCTTATGTCCGCTGGTTGGTCTCCATAAACGTTCAGCAAATTTTGATAAATGTCAAAAGGTTGCAATTTTTTCAGCTTGGAGGAATTGGGTGCTTCATAACTTTACATCATATGCACTTCCATGTCAGATGCCATTTGGTCAGACTGCCCCTCTGCTGCCAGCTGTTGCATGGCAACAAAACGTAACAGGATATTGGTGGGAAGGTTCTGCCTCTACCACCATATCACCAACATCCACCTCTGATATTGTGGACCAAAGTAATAAAAATAGGAGGCAAAACTTTTGGAGCAGCCCTCATGTATTTATTTATTTGATTGTATGTTTATATAAAAGGAGAAACAGTAAGCAAAAAGCACGTTGAAATATATTCCTCTGCAGTAATGAGATTGGAGTTCCTTACACTATAGTGTTCTGTGACAAAAAAGTACACATCTAGCTATTAAACAAACATCAATATAAATACTTTTTTCCTGGAATTGCATTTCTCTTGGTCATTTACCTTTTTCTGTCTTAAACTGCTTTACAACACATCATGGCACTAAGAACCGTTCTGACTGCAAAATCACAGAATGGCTGAGGTTGGAAGGAACTTCGTGAGATCATCTACTCCAATCCTCTGCTCAAGCACAGCCACCAAGAGCAAGTTTCCCAGGAACACGTGCTAGCAGGTTTTGAATACCTCCACTGTGGTGTGACAACATCCACAGTACAAGTATTTTCCTATGGTCCAATTGAATTTCAGGTTTTTCAGTCATAGTCATATTCCATCGTACATACACGCATGCCAGTAAATTGAGTAAACTCAGCTGAACAGAACTACAAGTCTCACCTGACATACCCTTCATATCATGGAGTATTTACACTATTTAAACTGCTTAAAGAAAGAGTAAACTGCATTTACTTTCACCTAAGTTCACATTTTTCTTCTCAGGGAATGCATACCTTAAAATAACCATGTGCATTATTCCTCTGTCCTAGCCAAAAGGTTGTACCCAAAGGTAAGTCCATGAAGGGCTTCTCCACAACTCTTTCATAGATTCTGAAAGGCAAGAAAAAAGTATGTTCTGAGAACTGGAATATTCCAAAAGTGACAACTTACTATAAAACAACACTCTTTACTTACTTATTGCAGTCCACGTGTAAAATCAAGTGAGAGGCACTGATTGCTAAGGAAAGCCTGTGCCACTTATCATCTGCCAGGATGTATGGGAATACTTCTGTGTGGGAGCGATGACTGCCTGTACGATAATGCAACCTGATTTCATTTCGATGTCCGCTGCTTTCCAATTCCAGATACCTGTACCATAAACGCATCACCATGTCATGAACCATTCCTATCAGCACAGCAAAATTTTACATCACATAACTTCTCATTACCATGCAGGATCTATTTAAAAGAGGGGGAAAGACAGGAGGGACACAAAGATGAAAGCAGACATTTTACATAATGGAAGGTTCTATCTTTCATGTAAGAACACAAGGTCCCAGGCTAAAGATTTTTTTCTTCTAGCAACAGTACTTCACAAAACATGATCTCACTGGAAACATAATTATCCTATTATGAATAATTGCATTACATCCTGAAAGCACAGTGTGGATACTCTAAAGGCATTAATGCACTAAAAACACCAAGTTCTGTGATAGGTACGTTGTTAGCCATTACCAACAAGGGAAGTAAGTAAGAACTGAAAAGGGCACTGCCTTGTTTGCTTTTGGATATGTAGTTTACATCTCTCTGCATTTTTCATAATGAATTTCTCAAAAGAAATTCAAAGTCAAGAAATACTAATTCTTAATATTTTTTGTATATATACATAAATTGTTAAATGCATATGTGGTTGTGGTATGTATATATATACACATGCACTTATATGAATGTATGTGTATGTAAATATATGTATATACTGGGTTAAAAAAGGTATTGCAGTTGCCCCAGGATAGATGCACCATACAACAGGTTTGCACATTGAGGATGTAGGCTTGGCTGGTTAAATGGCTCCAGATAATTTAAAAAGCACTCCATAACCAAACTTGATGCATTCTCAAACAAACCTATTTCTTGCATATTGAACCTCTTCCAGGAAGAAGCTTAGCAAACTATTTCTCTTCCGAATGTTAAGTTTCTCATTTTAAAGTCCTCCCCCAACATGCTTTTAAAACAGGAGGAAAAAAGAAAAACAGAAAAGAAGATTCTCTAATAATCATACACAACCTACAGATAAAGAGTAAGGAAGATAACAGTATGTAGAGAGATACTGAAAAACTAGGAGGATGGGCAACACATTTTTATATATTTTTGCTGTTACATCTGCAGTCAAGCATGGCAGTGCTTTGTAAATCTGCGTGTGCATGTGTATTAGGGTGATGTAGTTTCTTTCAATAGGCCATCCATATTAAAGAACAGACAAGAAAATGATTACAGTTTTCAAAAGTGGAGATGAGGAGACTAAATCAAAACCATCTTGTATAGTCATTATCCCTAGGAGGAGGATGGGCTCACTGCACATCTCTCCTTCCTTCAGGATTTTTCACAATGAAATATGCCTAGCAACAGCACAAAAACAATTATCCTTTTGCAGAACTGGGAAAGGGCAATTTCTTCTTCCTCCCCAATATTAACAGAGCAGTTAACTAAAGTCAGCAGTAAATTTTATAATCTGCGATCATTTGCCTACTCATGGCCCAAAAATAGTTTCTGCACTGGCAAGAAGTTTGAACTAATTGAAGGCTTGGCTGACAAAAAAAAAAAAAAAAATGGGCAATAGTGGCAGAGCATCAGTCAACTTAATAACCTCCTTCATAACTCAAGCATCAAGGATAAAAATAAGGTCATGCTCAACCTAACAAAGAAGGGGAACATTAAGGAACAGGACTCCTCCAGCAACTTATAAATGAGTCCACCCACTTGCAGATATAATTTGGAAAAAGGAAGTCATGAATGTGTTGAAACATTATCTACTGGTCCAGCCAACAGCTAGCTCACACTCTCTTCAAAGTCAATGAATGGCAGAACTGATCCCAACACAGAGATGCAGCAGGCAGGCAGGAAAAAAAACAGAGATACAGTCAGTATGGAAAGTATGAAATGAACACTCGTGTTGCCCCTTATGCAGGGGCCTGAGAATACAAATCCCCTGAAATACAAATTCCCCAACTAAAAAAAAGACATTCTGTAGAATTTCATAAATGAAGAATTGCTGAGAGATGATGCTGACGTTCTATGATGCTGCAATAAGCAAATGAAACTTCTTGTACAAAGCTGTGCAAAAATTATGGACACTTGTAGTTTAGATTTAACTGTGATTAACTCACTGCTTTGAGATACACATCAATCTCTTTTGTTATTCCATCTGGTAAACTCTAATAAATGCCTTTACCTTATGAAGGCGTGACGATTGTTTGAGGAAATACATATCAAAATTAAAAAAGAAATTAATAGCCATTAGAAGAATTCTAATTTACCATTGATTGATATAGTGTAGAGGCAGCAGGAAAAGACAATTAGAAAAGCAAATGCAGTGACAGCCAAAACAATATTCCCTTCAGCCTGAACTAATGCTAAGACACAGAAACACAGAGAACTGAGTATGAATCATTTCACTTCTGTTTTTTTTACAAAATATTGTGCTTGATATTCCACCTTCCTCTATTTGTTTAACTGCTGGGACTTAAACAGATCTGGCTCCATTTAACAAACTTCAGAAGACAGAAACAGCCTCAGGTCTAGCAAGAGGGCCTGGGTGGGAATGCCAAGGCTGCCAGAGGCAAAGCTTTTCTCGCTTCTGTGAGACTGCAACAGCGCACGCCTTCCAAGGGTGCGCACCTTCCAAGGGTCTGGAACTGCCGTTGAGAAAGTAAGCTGTGCATAAGCAAGTAGCTCTGGATGTTAAGAACTTGTTTATAGTGAGAAAAACATTCTAAACTTCTCTGTATTCTCAGGATTACTGCTCTACTGAGAGATAAAAGAGAGTGATCTTGTTTTCTAAAGAACTTACTTCCCAAGGAAACAACAACTCCACCACACTGCAGGCTTTTCCTAAGAGCGTCATTACTGAGGTTTCCAGGGAACCTCATCAGCTGAATGACTGCTTTCTTGCCTACACCATCCCAGCCTAGTCCACTCATCTCAGTGCCATCAGCCAAGAAATTCAGCATAGTAATGTCACTGCTGATTCTCCCAACAGCTCCCAGCTGCTCTTCTATACTGGGAAGGTGAGTGGTTCTTTGAGTAAAAGATAAACCACAAGGAAAACCTCTTTTCTCAGAGGGTGGTGAGGCACTGGCACAGGTTGCCCAGAGAAGCTGTGAATGCCCAATCCCTGGAAGCATTTGAGGCCAGGCTGGATGGGGCCCTGGGCAGCCTGAGCTGGTGGGTGGCAGCCCTGCCCACGGTAGGGGGTTGGGGAACTGGATGGGCTTTAAGAACCCTTCTAACCCAAACCATTCAATGATTCTATGCTAAACAGTATGACAGGAGGACCTGCTTATCCCTTCATTAAAGCCCATGATCCCTGTCACTGTTTAATCAATATCATCCTATTTGATGTTAACCCCCTAAAATCCACACATTCCTTGTGACAAACAGAAGTAACTTAGAAGGGATATGACATGATTAGGGTTATAATGTTTGACATTTGAAGAATAAAATGTTAACCTTAAAGGTTGTTACAGCTCAGCGGAGCACTCTGTACTTTCGCATTTCATTTCAAAGGCAACAGCCAAGGACACAATAAAACTGGTCAGTCTGCGTAGAGACCAGCCAGAGAGCAATTCCTGCTGTGCTGACTCAGAGGAAGAAAAGTCTGCCCCAGAGAAAGCTGAGAAAGGAAACAGTGATGATTTTTCTGCTGCCCAGCACTGATCTGTTGTAACCACTGTGTGCAGATCCCAGCACCACAGCTCAGCAGCAGAACTGCAGAGTGCCCCAGGGCATGAGGTCAGCACTGGACATGCTCTTCATGCTCCCAGATGCATATGGAGACTGCAGAAGTTCAAATCAGGATGTGCAGCCAAAACCTAGAGATCTGGAAGGCAAAACAACTGGGGATGTGGTGTATGAAGTAGCAGTCCTTCAGCAGAGAGAGGTATGGCCCTTCAGCAAGTGGTCAGTGTTAGTAACCCAGCTCTCTGATAACTCATCTGCTCATTTGACATCTCAGCTTGCACAGCACGTGCACACTGCAGCTGCTCACTCATACTCCAGGCAACTAATAAAAATCAACTTCAGTTTAGAGCATGTAGACAAGCATTTTAAAAGCTAAAAGATATCATGTCTGAATTTATTACACAGTGGGTGGTTGTTTTTTTTTTTAACAACTTTTACTACTCTCAGTTACAGATACAGTGTAAAAACAAGTTTTCATGGCTTTCTGATTTACACTAAGAAGAAAAGGAAAACTAATAAAACTACAGAGGAATATATATATCAGAAAAAATAAATCCTTGTCTCTGTTACTTATGAAAATCATAAAGTCATGATACAAAGGTTCTGGCACTCTCTGTGAAAGTGCTAACTGCAGACAGAAGCACACCAAGGAGGATCCTAACTATTATGCAGAACGGACAACAGTACGCCATGCCATAGATCTGGGTGACAAAGTCCCTTGAGAGGGGGTTCTGAAAGGCAAAGCAATCCAGGAAGGTTGGGCCATCATCAAAAACAAAATCTTAGGCAGTGTTCTCACAAAGTTGGAGCAAGAATCGGGAGCTGAGGTTGCACTGGTCTCCCCAGAGGACTCTGAGAGGAGATATCCTCCCAGAAGTTGCTGATTTGAAATTGCAAAAATTAAGGCCTGGTATTACAGCACATTGTTCATGCTGTCCCAGTTTGGGCTGTGAATATGAATCAAATTAAATTCCAAAACAATAAATACTTTTTCTAAACAGAATGCTTGCTCTCAATCCTCCCATCGATCTCACTAACCCCACTTATCAGTATATTTCTTCCCACTCTGCTTTCACTATCACACAGCCCTGTTAACATCTACTTTGTCCTTCCGAAGCTTCCTATTCTACCAAACATCCATGAAGGAAGAAACTTTCTCAGAACAAACACAAAAGGAATGGAATAAACCATACCTCTCACTCTCTCTCTCTCTCTCCACAGACAGCAAGAAGACTGCAAAAACAACAAACCTTCTGATATATACTGATATGTACTAATAAAAGTGTATGTATTCAACCTAACTCCTTCCCCTTCGTACTCTGGCAGAATACAGATTTCTTTGAATTTCTCTAAACAAATACATATCAAACAACAGCAAAGAATAGTGATATCTGTCAAAACTCACATTTCAACACTTTCAGTGGTATTTATCAGTAGATAAGTAGAAACAAATCTTTTATCTCTTATTCAAGTAGACCTGTCACCAGTCTGAATTCAGACTACAGAATCCAGGCTTATAGGAGCTTTTGGTAACAAGTTCTCCACCAAATGACACTGAGTTATCTGGCACTGCAATGATTTACATCAGCAGACCAACTGACCTCACTTGACGTAATAAAGGTTACAGGAAGGTGTGTTTTAAGGTAGGTGCATTCATTACTGAGAAGAATTTACATTCTATTTGCAACATTCTTCTTTTCTTCTTTCTTTTTTGACAGGAAGCATAAGCTATACTGAAGAAAAAACAAGCAATAGTGACAAGGCATCAATCAACCAGCACTTAAAGAAACAGCACTCACAGTGCTGTGAGGAGATTAAACTCAGTATAACACAAAACTACTGCTTTACANGACCTCTGAAAAACAGAATGAAAGTACAACTGGACCACCTTCCAGCACAAAGTAATTGACAAGACACCTCCTAATAAGAACTTGTAGACTTTAATAAATAAATAATAAAAGCAGATATTTTATTATGCTTGAACATCCATCTTTAGCCTCTCTTTTATTTCAACACTGAGGAAAGATCAACAAGAAAGAATTATGGGATTGTACACGTGAAAATAAAAAGGACTCTGAACCTAAAGCAGAAATCACCTGTTGCTAGCGCTGATGACTGCTTGAAAGGTTCACATTTTATAACTCCTTATTCTGTCACAGAATCATAGAGAGGTTATCTTTATTAGCCATTACTCGGACAGAAATAAAGAAATCTTACTCCTCCACTGGTTGTTATCCTATTAAAGAAATAATCCTTAAATGTTTGGCATAGTTTACTTTTGTTATTTAAAGCTGACACTACTCTGAGTCAAGTGCTCTGCCTTTTGTTATGGTGATAAGCCTATAACAGGAACTTTTTATTTATTTTTTACTGCTCGTAGTGTTAAAAACTAATTGGTGAAGAAGCAGATGTATAGGACCGGGCATTGTGAATCAATGTGACTGTGCAGATGTGATAGTTTCACACCAGCTGAGCATCTGGTCCTCGTGGTTATGACCAACGAGAGAGAACTTTCCATGCCCTCAGCGGCAAGAGACATTTGAAGAGTGGCATCTGTTCCACTTTCCATTGGCAGATTTGAACTCGTGAATTTTTATGAGCCTACACAATATGCCAATTCATTCTCTCTCTCTCTCAATATATATAGCCTGTCATACAACAATATTCCCTTAATTTATGTACAATTTTTGACTGTACAAATACACATACTTCCATTAGCTAGCATACAGCCAGTGATACTTACCTGTGATCTAAATGATGAATAGAGAAAATAACCCCTGAATTTAAATGGGCTTGTTTTAAGGTCACCAGAATTGTGAATTCATATTTATTTCTCAACTTCTGAAAAAAGATTTCAGCTGTTTCTGGAGACGCCTTTACACTTCTTGAAGTATCTAAGAAAAAAATATAGAAAAGAAACATTCAGTATAAAATCTTATTTTACTGTACAGTCTCAGCTCAAAAAGCTTACAAAAATAACAAGCTAGATCTGAGAGGCACAATGAGCAGCTAGGCAAGAGCAGGAATAAAAGTATTTTAAACACCAACTCTTACATGAAATGAGAGCCATTTCAACAGAAGTATGCACATTTTCTAGGACATCCATTCTATTCTGGGTAAGGGGGGTTTTGCTGGTGATGGTTTTGTGGTGGATTTTTTTCACAACGGGTTCATGATTCTTTTACTCTCTCCATGGATGGCCAGATGGTACTTTGATATCTCATCCAAAATGAGGACTTACTTGCAGTCAAGCACCGAGTGACAACATTGGATATGAGCCTAATTTGTGAAGTGCAACCCGACTTCCTTTTCTATGACTTCTACAAAAATGTTGTGCTTAACTGTTATGCATAATTAATTTTTCTTAAAATCCTACCTACAGGGAAAATTTAATCAGTTTTAACAGTTATAAATGAACTTAAGCACTCATTTTTCAAAATGTATTGTTGCTAATTAATCACTGTATACTCCAGTTGTGCAGTATGTTACTGCTGCTTCTTGCAAAGGGTATCATGAGCATTTCACAGAGCACACCCACACAAAAGATTTTGCTGTTAAAAGTCCACATATAACCAAGGCTGAAGCAATGCTTCTGCTGAATTTATGTAAAATGCTTAAAGAAAAAAGGCTCAACTTTAACCCCCCTGGAGAGATAATTTACAAAATAAGATGTTAACATGTTAGAAAAACAATTCCCAAGGTTTTCCACAATACATTATACAGGAAAAAATAATAATATATGTATTTAATGCATAAAATCAATTCATTAGATTGTGTAATCAACTGTGTAAAAACTAAATCAATTCACAAGCTTCTTGTCATTACAATTTAACCATCCTGCTTATAAGTCAGGAACACTAATTCAGGGACAACAACTGCAGCAGAGAGCTGACTGCAATGGAAACACTGATGTCCTTTGGCAGAGCTGAAGCTGAGCTCTCAAGTAAGCTCTAAGAAAGCAGTTTACACTGCAAGCTGCACTGTAGAAATACCACTTGAGAAATACTACTCGGTATTAACAGCAAACATTTTAATGTGGTTTATGAAAGAGGAATATTTCTAGTGTGTTTAAGAAATATAACAATCTGTACAAGTCAAAAGTCCTAAGCAAGCTCTTATACAGTGTCACACCAAGCTCTGCATTTGATTCAGTTTTCTTAACCTGGGGGAATAAAAAAAAAAAAAAAAATCAAGGATAAAGAAAAGATTCTTTAAAGCATTTTTGTGAAACTTTGAAATTTCACATCTTTTCTACTGTGGGTTGCATAACTCTCTCCCTGTAGAGACATCCATGGTATTTTAATGGAATTGTTAATAAATCATAAAGCAACTCAAATACAATTACATCAAAGCATTCATTTATAGCCAAGGGACACTAACAGAGTGGAATGACATAGGTTTGCATGCTGGAAGATGGTTTAACCGCATTAACAATTTCCAGCAATATAAACAACCTATTCCCAGCAGACCGAGCAGAAGAAGGACACAGAAGGAACAAATTCTCTAATCACGATCACAAGCTGCTCATGCACTGCTGCTCTTATCAGCAGCTTTCCTATCAAAGTACAGAAGAAAACAAGAAAATGTAGATGTGAAACCCACTTAGTTGCCTGCAGAACCAAACTCCTAGATGCAAAGCACATCCACATAGTCAGCCCTTTCTGACTAACGAGAGAAGATGCAATGAGGTGTAACAAAACTATATTTAAGTGTTTGTGTGCATAATCAAGAGTCTGTGCCCTAAGGAGCAGTCACTGCCTGAAGGGCTTGCAGCCTCCAACCTCCCTGTCAGGAAGACCCGTGCAACTTAAAAGTAAATAATGGTGGCAGAACCAAAGCCAGAATGAGCCGAGACCACTGCAGTGTGTGAAATCTTCTTGCTTACTTCTTAGTCAGTGTTACTATACATCCAATAATGCTCTTGTCCCTCCACCAACCTGTTATATTTCTTTCAAACTTTCTTGGTAGAGGTATTTTGCTTGGCTTCCACAGATGATGGAATAACAGAAACCAAGCTTATAGAATATGCACCCCAAAAGCCCTACATTTGTTCAGTAAGATTAATTCAGGTTTATTCCCCCTTGCCTGACACACTGTAAGAGTTACTAAGAGGTAGGTGGAGAAAAAGGGCTACGAAGATGATTTCTATATCATCAACTCCCACCTCCCTACCAGACAGAGATGATAAGCACACATCTGCACAAACATGATAGTGAAGAAGCTGCACAGGTCTTTCATTCAATAGAATTTGTGTCTGGTCATGTTAAGTCTTACTTTAATTTAAAAAGTGAGCACACAGGAGTTTATAAAGGCACTGAATAGATACTATTAATTTCTGTGGATATGTACTGGAATTGAACACAATGTTCACAGCTTACCATGGCAGTAGGAGGTATACCCATCAAATGTGATTTTCATGGGAAGACAGGGAGATAGGAATAGGAGAAGGGAAGAGGGCTGGGGGAAAAAGTCAAGCAAGACAAAAAAGAAAACGTCAGAACTGCATGAAATAGCAAAATCGTAGAGAATTCCCTGACTGTTCTCTCTCTGCTTCCGTTGTCTCCAACTGATTTCTTTCAGATTTCCACAAGACAATGAAGTGCCAGTATTAGGGAAGATGAGAAATGCAGAACTCCTTCTTCCAAGGATCTGGGATTACTCTGCACTGTTCTGAATCCTGTAAGAAGCCAGGATGCCTGTGCCCCAGTTAAACTGTTTTATCCCTCTGCATCATTCCTAGTTTTAACTTCCATCACACCCTACCAGCAGAGTCATAAATGCTTTGTGCTGAAAGAAGAAAATGGCCCACATAGACTATGCTTGCTTAACAAAAATAAAATCCACAACTGTTACATTAGAAAGAAATATTAATAATATTAATTTCTACCAAATCCAAATGATATTCTCATTAGCAACAGATGAAAGAAAGTATGTATATAGTACAACTTCCATTACATGAGGCCAGTTCCATTTGCACACAAATTATTATCTTCCTCACAAACACACACTTCGTTCTAACTGGAGTTATTGGGAACGCATTTTGCTACAGACAGTCTGTGCTGTAGGAAGGAAACAAACCCTAGCAATTACATGAAGCAGCCTGCAGTCCTCCCATCCCTCACTGCTACTCTGAGAAACATGGGAAAAGTAGAGCTCCCTGCGCACCAGCAAGAGAGGAATCTTTTGTGAGGTCTACTCTTTCAGCCCTGTGAATCACTACCCTATCATTAGGCTGGATGAGAGTTTTCCATATATAAAACCATAAAACCATACCTGGGTACTCTATACTCTCTCATTGTGGCTTTAGATTACCCTCTCAAAACCAGACAAAAACATCAAGACCTGATTAGATCAGGCTGGAAGCCTATCTGTTAAGATTATTTCCACATTACCTGCCCAAACACATGGCCATTCAGTGTCGGTACTGCACACAGGTCAGTTCACACTCAGTGCAGCAAACAGCTTGCAATTTTTGCATTACTGCTTCTCCGACAAGTACAGCATCCTTTGCTTGGTACAGACACCAGGTGGATTTCTTCAAAAAAGACCACTGAAAGGTCCTTGAACCATCTTCATACACCAACACAACAGTACAAATCCCTCATTCCAATTACCTTTGAACACTAGTGGTATTTGCTTCATAGATCACCAACTGTGCTCAATAAATACAGATTCAAGATTGGTCTTGACATTCAGCTTCTACTAATCATTTTAAGTCTGCAGGGAAATGCTTTTCTGGAGCTGGACTTCTTCCATAATAGTTTGGAAAAATCAAACTGGTGCATATGAGGTAATAATTTGTGGTTTCTTGACAGCAGCATAAAAACCCCATTCTTTGAGCATTTTTAATACACAAAAACAATGGCCTAAATGTTTTGATATTAGAGTGCAAATATACAGAGAGAACTATTCATGTAAATGAGAAATCTTTCTCTAGTTTGTTACTTATGTATCATTTTTGCTTCTCTACAATATTTCATTTGTTTGGTTTGATCACAGCATAACAACTCATTAACCTATATTGTTAACACTCTGCTTTTAATTTCTAGAAGAGTGAGTGAAATGTAATAAACAAATCTAATCTCAAAACAGTCCTCGCATTCCTTGGTCAATTTGAAGGTTATAGCATGAAAATGCCTTAAGAAGGAATAATAACACTTACATGGTGACATGCATAGCTGATTAGAGGCATGCAAGTTAACAAAAATACAATAGACTGGGGGAAGGGAGGATTAATATGTGACATTCACATACCATGGTAGGCAATAATAATGATTTACAAATTCAGCAGAACTGATCACCTGAGGATTAACTAGAGTTAATTCAGCTAGGTTTGCATGCAGTAACTGAGGAGAGTTTACAGTCCTAGAAAGGATGCAAACAAGCAGCAAGAGATGGTTGATCTTCAGCTAGAGCAGCCAGCTAGGAGTTGATCAGCTGGCCACAGCTGGCCAAGTCCTTTAAGATCTGACATTGCAAAGCAATCTAACACTGCATAAAAAGAACAGCTGGCTGTAGGACCTGTAGAAACCTCAGCCATTCAGAAGACAAACCTAATGACTGCCTCTGCTGTAAGTTTGCAGCAATAGTCACATCTAGAAGGACACTTCCTTCTCGCATACGACTGCAAAGCCACACAAGGGTTTCCTGAAGATGTTAAATGTAGATATTGTCATTACAGTCACATTCATGGGATGTCAATTACTACAATATATCCAAGACAGTAAGTAACTTTTAACAGTACTTACTCCACAGATCCAAAGGCACTATCGCCAGTCTAAACTGATGCAGCAGAAAGAGATGGAAGCCTTTAATTACTTAATTACTTTAATTCTTGTTTACAATTACATTCATGCAAACACATGGAGAACCACCTCAGGAACTGATCCAGCTATAACTAGCCCAGCCTTCTCCATTATCTAAAAAAATGTGTTGGAAACAATTGGGAACAAGTTACTAGAGGTAAGCAGGAAAACTTCCATACAAACCATCAGCAGCCTATCAAATTGCACAGGCAAAACTACATTCAAATATGGTTTTAAACAAGCCATTTATTACAGATGTTTTCCAATTCACATTAAAAACAAACAGTTATTAAATGGAATGGATAGCTTGTCTTAGCAAAGGGTAGGCTCTTCAGTTTCTGAAGTGCATCTAAAGCTAAACATACAGGATGAGCTAAATTATAAAACAAACTCCTATAGAAGAGCCTTTGAAGGAGGCTTTCTAATTAATGGAGCTCCGCAGTTTGTTTTGTGTACACATAATCAGCTTTTAATAGCAGCATCTATAAATCAATTCTGCATCTGACTGTAGGTTTGCTGAACTACCAAAATTTAATTATACTCGTTTGTGAGAAAATGCAGAAGTGCTGCAGGCTATGAACACTCTCAAAAACATAATAAAGCTAGCTCAATTTTGTTTCATTTTCCTACACAAGTTGAGATCAGCATCACAAGTATAAATTCACATTGTATAACTTCCCTTTATTAAAATTTTTGGCTAATCTTTTTCTCAGCTGGGGATTTCACACAGCCTACAAAGGGCAACTATATCTCATACTGTTTACCTTACATTTTTCCTTTACTTAAGTAACCGATGCAGGCTAAGCTACTCTCAGCAAATGAGGCAGAATGGGAAGCCAGTCCCAAAGTAGAATCTTTACAAGGTTGAAAGGGTATAATGGGTTTTTAAGTGGAGCACAGGGTATGCAAATTCATGAGCTGCATTCCTGTTACAATGACTACAGTGAAAACTGAATACAGAAAGAAGTAAAACAATGTTTATTAGGCCAAAACACCACAATAGTGTAATACAGCTTAGAGAGTTCTGCAGGAATGTTGATTAGTTTAGCTTTTGTGTGTATACACACACATGTAGATCACTCCAACAGTAATGCCTCCTATTTATTTCCGTTGAAGCTACAACAGATACAAAGAGCACAATGACACTATTTGATAGAGCAAATTCTCAGCTACAAAATGCTATTTTTCAACATTGTCACCACCATTAGCTCTGCATTTTTGCCAGTGATGAATAAGAGCCTGAATGCTGCGCTNGGGGAAGGGAAAGTAATCTCTGTAGAAGAATACAAGAAAATCCGAAAGGAAAATTTATAGATATAGTTTATGATTCATTCATTTTCTGAATCAGAAAAATTATCTCAAGTACGGCACTTTAAAGAAAAATATGAAATCTGAAAAGTTACTTTAATTTGAAACTGTAATTTAGCCTCATTTGTAGCAAATTAGCAAGTGTTCTGAAGTGCCCAGACCCATGCAAAAAGAGGATGTTTTTACTTTCAAAAACGTGTGAAGTATATCCTGAACCACTGAACAAAGAAACGTACCTTTTCCAATTTTTAAACAACATTTTGATTTTCTTTTCCCTAGAAATTAGAACTATGAGGTGTTATGGAACCTGTATAAAATAAAACATAAGAAAATCAACTTGTCTGATGAGTGATTATACTTATCAGTTATTGTTGCCTCCAGCTTTTCTCACCACCATTCCCTCAAGGCAGAAAAGCAGGAGCCGGTACCGGCTCTTGTAAACTAAGAACATAGCCAGGTATGACTGCCCCACAACACAGGAGCTCAATACCTGCACAACTTTAGTGGCTTGAGCGACACAAAGCTGAAGCTGGTGCAAAAGAGTCTATTAGCAGTCTTACAACGACTGCTGTGACAGAGTTCATGAGAAGTTGTTTAAAAATTGAAGGACTGTTGCAGAGAAGTCCCTGGACAGAAATGGTCAATGTCAGAGAGATGGAAATCTGGCACAGAAGAAGCAGTTATTTAATGTAAACCATATAAATGCTTCCTTTATCTCCCTGCAGAGAAGGACCTGGGGGTCCTGGTGGATGAAAAACTTAACATGAGCCAGCAGTGTGCTCTTGCAGCTTGGAAAGCAAATGGTATCCTGGGCTCCATCAGAAGAGGGGTGGCCAGCAGGGAGGTGATTGTCCCTCTCTACTCTACCCTCGTTAGGCTGCATCTGGAGTACTGTGTCCAGGTCTGGAGCCCTCAATAAAAGAAAGACAGGGAGCTGTTGGAGAGGGCCCAGAGGAGGGCCACAAAGATGATCAGAGGACTGGAGCACCTCCCCTACGAAGACAAGCTGAGGGAGCTGAGCTTGTTCAGCCTGGAGAAAAGAAGGCTGTGGGGTGACCTCATTGCAGCCTTTCAGTACCCAAAAGGAGCCTATAACCAGGAGAGGAGTCAACTCTTTGAAAGGGTAGATAATGGCAGGACAAGGGGAAATGGTTTTAAGTTGACAGAGGGAAGATTTAGGTTGGTTGTCAGGGAGAAGTTCTTTACTATGAGAGTGGTAAGGTGCTGGAACAGGCTGCCCAAAGAGGTTGTGGATGCCTCATCCCTGGAGGTGTTCAAGGCCAGGTTGGACGGGGCCCTGGGCAACCTGGTCTAGTGTTAAATGTGGAGGTTGGTGGTCCTGCCTACAGCAGGGGGGTTGGAGATTCATGATCCTTGAGGTCTCTTCCAACCTGGGCCATTCTGTGATTCTGTGATTTTTATTCTTCTTCATCATGAAATAAAAGCCATAAGATACTGCAGGAGACTCAGATGTTAGCCTAATTTCAATGTTATCAACACTAAAATAGGCTAGCCCTCAGTTTTGCACAGTTAAATCAAGTATATTATTATGACTATTATGACACACAGACAACACTCTGTACATTCTAGTACAGAATAGAATCATAGAATAGTTTGGGTTGGAATGGAATGGACCTCAAAGACCATTCAGTTCCAAGCCCCTGCCCTGGGCCATCCAACCTGGCCTTGAGTGACTCCAGGGATGAAGTACCACAGCTTCTCTGGGCAACATAGAACAGGATAGAAAGGAAATGTTTACTAAAAGCTTAAGGGCATATCCGGTTCAGTAGCCACAAGCACCTTCTGGCCATACTCTTGTTGAGACTAATATTACACCTGCTAAAAACAAAGGTTTACCCTGATAGTAATAGGATCAGACTAGGTGTAATATTTTTAAAACAAATTCAGGATTTTTTTTCTTTTTCATTAGATGACCTAATATTCTCTGCAGGAAAGCTATGAAATATGCAGATGGAGATAAATAATCTATAAGACTTTTTTCTTCCTCTTTGATTGTCCTTGTAGGGAGACACCAAAAACAAACATAGAGCATATATCCCTACAGAAATTTTGTAAACAAAAATTAGGTATCACTTAAGATGCAAGAAGATAAAGGGAGTGCACTGGTTACCAAGGGCAATAGGAAGTTTTTTCAGCAAGATCCGTTAGCTTCAGTTTTCATTATAGTGTAACAACATTAGAATCAGGGTATTTAAACTTTCCATGGTTAAGAGCAAAAGGGCTAAAAATGCTCAGCAATGTAACTGCAGTTATAATATCTACAAAATGCAGACTTGATTTCAGCCAGAAACCTTAAAAAAAATGTAGGCTTCTTGCTTTCCATTCTACTTAGACATGAAACTTCTAGATGCAGATAAACAGAAGACAGAAATGTAACAACAAAACCTGTAAATATTTAAGTTTTGAGAGAAATTTCACAAAAAAAGTGTGTTGCCAATATATTAAAAAACAATAACAAAAGAACCTAACTACTCATCCCTAAAAATATACCAATATGAAGTAATTGGATTTTCAGAGTCCTGCTTGTTAGCCTCTTACAACCATATTTTGCATGGGTATAAGCAGATGACATGGTCGAACCAGATGCAAATGAGATAAGAAGCAATATGTTTGCATGGCCTCATGACCTGCAAGTCAGCACAGCTTTAACCTTTATTTTTCTTTGCTGTGGCTGGACAAAATCAATCTAACATATTCTCGTTAACAGAAGAGCAGTGCTGGTCCTTTTGTCCAGTCTTACTTCAAGGACTAATTATTTCCTCAAACAATACCCCAAATTCTTTTGCACCCCTTCAATGAAATTTCATCACACATACTCTTTGTACCTTACTATCATGATCTTTGTGTTCATGAACTAATATTTTCTTCCCAGTTGACCACCATCCAAGTGAATATTCATCAAGTTTGGCTCACTACATTGCAGAGTTTTTTAATCTTCTCTTTCTTCATGCCATTCCCAAGAGCAGGAAAGGCTCTACAGCAAACACTGTGTCCTTTAGAAAGACTATGTTTACTCTATTTTCCAAACACAGAGTTTCACACTGATGATCTCTTTGCCCACCTCTGCAGGTCCCTTGGCAGGAGAAGAGCAGCATGCACTAAGGAGCAGCCTGTGTCAATTCCAAGACATAGACCTAAAAACACTCAACCAGTACACTGTGAACTTGTTCTCAAGCACTTGAGAGCTTGTTTACTGTCAGGAGCTTGCTCTGGCTAACTCTGGAGCATGCTATCACCCCGGTCAGTCACATGAATATTATACAAACAGGAAAAGTATGGCAAAAAACTCCTTTTGTTAATGTAACAGAAGGAAATCTTAGCACTGGAACTTTGTATTTTATCCCTGTCCAGATTCACAGAGCCATCACTTACCAGTTTAGGGCCCATAAAACAACAAAAACAAGGCAGGAACCTTCCCTGTGGCAGCATCCATTTTCTGGGTGACAATCAGAGGTCACAGCTTACCAGCAACAGCAAGAAACCAATTGTAACTAAAAGTCACTTGCTTCCCCTCAGGGCAATTGTTACTCTCTTCTCCAAACTCACCAAGTTTCAGAATGGTGATGTCTTTCCTCACCTCTGCAACTATTCTGGCATATTAAAGTTCTGTCTCTCATTTTGAAATATCAACTTCAGTAGTGTTAGTCCTATCAGCAACACAACCAATCCCTATTCTTGTAAATGTAGAAATAAGCTTAGTTAGATCACACAGCTGGCCCTACAGACCAACTTCCTCATTCATGCCAAAATAAACTTGTCCATCTTAGGTGATCTACACTTATGGTGGCAAAATCTGAATTAGAAACTCACTATTCCCAGCTGCTCAATTCTGCCCATTGGGCACTGCTAGCTCTTGCAGATGAGAGGTAGGCAGCAACTAGTAGAGAAGCCACTTGGCACAACTGTGATGCAATTTTAATAAGCATCATGCAAGAGGCATTCAAACACCCCCTTGCAGTGTTAAAGATATTTTCATATGCTTGGCATAATGACCTTTAAGAATATTTTCCTTTTCTTTCTTTCCTTTTTTTTTTTTTTTTTTTTTTTTTTAAA
>JACDJE010000051.1:2320150-2345255 GCA_016647715.1 Pavo muticus
CTCACAAGAATCTGCACCAGCAGAGGTGACCCACTGTTTCACAGCTGCTATGACAGCATTGTTATTAGGAAAATGCTGCCCACAGAGTTCATCTTTCCTTGGCCCAAACAGATGGAAGTCAAAAGGCACCAAAACTGGGCTACATAGTGGGAGTGGTAGAATAGTCCAGACAAGATTGGCAGTGTGCTCCATGATCTTCAAACTGGTACGGGGCCCGGAGTCATTGTGCTGCAAGAGAAAGGCAGTTCTCTTCTCTGGCCTGGCTCTGGAAGTTTGAGCCTTCAGCTTTATAAGCATCACAATGTAGCTGTCAGAGTAGATGATATGTCCAGGTTCCAGGAAATCCAGAAGGATCGCTCCTTTCCTATCCCAAAAGACAGTGCACATCATTTTACCCACTATGGACTGTGTCCTGAACTTCTTCAGAGGGGAATTCACATGTTACCATCACAAGGATGGCTTTTCCATCTCCGGCTCATAGTGGTGACGCCATGTCTCATCACCAGTAATGATGTGATCTAGGTAACTGTGACCTTCAGTCTCATATTGGTTCGATAGATTCTGACCAACTTGCATAGGATGTTCTCTCTGTTTCTGTGTGAATATCTGTGGGACACACCTGGCTCAAACTTTGTAATATTGCAACATTATCACCACTGTTTCCAATGCACTGTGCAGCCAATTCAAATGGATGAGCTCATTGAAGCGCTCTTCATTTCATGATGTGACAGCTAGGCATGGCTGTCCAGAATGTGGCTTGTCATTGTTGCCACTGCTGAAACACACCACCCACTGCCTCACTGTGCTTATGTCCGCTGGTTGGTCTCCATAAACGTTCAGCAAATTTTGATAAATGTCAAAAGGTTGCAATTTTTTCAGCTTGGAGGAATTGGGTGCTTCATAACTTTACATCATATGCACTTCCATGTCAGATGCCATTTGGTCAGACTGCCCCTCTGCTGCCAGCTGTTGCATGGCAACAAAACGTAACAGGATATTGGTGGGAAGGTTCTGCCTCTACCACCATATCACCAACATCCACCTCTGATATTGTGGACCAAAGTAATAAAAATAGGAGGCATAACTTTTGGAGCAGCCCTCATGTATTTATTTATTTGATTGTATGTTTATATAAAAGGAGAAACAGTAAGCAAAAAGCACGTTGAAATATGTTCCTCTGCAGTAATGAGATTGGAGTTCCTTACACTATAGTGTTCTGTGACAAAAAAGTACACATCTAGCTATTAAACAAACATCAATATAAATACTTTTTTCCTGGAATTGCATTTCTCTTGGTCATTTACCTTTTTCTGTCTTAAACTGCTTTACAACACATCATGGCACTAAGAACCGTTCTGACTGCAAAATCACAGAATGGCTGAGGTTGGAAGGAACTTCGTGAGATCATCTACTCCAATCCTCTGCTCAAGCACAGCCACCAAGAGCAAGTTTCCCAGGAACACGTGCTAGCAGGTTTTGAATACCTCCACTGTGGTGTGACAACATCCACAGTACAAGTATTTTCCTATGGTCCAATTGAATTTCAGGTTTTTCAGTCATAGTCATATTCCATCGTACATACACGCATGCCAGTAAATTGAGTAAACTCAGCTGAACAGAACTACAAGTCTCACCTGACATACCCTTCATATCATGGAGTATTTACACTATTTAAACTGCTTAAAGAAAGAGTAAACTGCATTTACTTTCACCTAAGTTCACATTTTTCTTCTCAGGGAATGCATACCTTAAAATAACCATGTGCATTATTCCTCTGTCCTAGCCAAAAGGTTGTACCCAAAGGTAAGTCCATGAAGGGCTTCTCCACAACTCTTTCATAGATTCTGAAAGGCAAGAAAAAAGTATGTTCTGAGAACTGGAATATTCCAAAAGTGACAACTTACTATAAAACAACACTCTTTACTTACTTATTGCAGTCCACGTGTAAAATCAAGTGAGAGGCACTGATTGCTAAGGAAAGCCTGTGCCACTTATCATCTGCCAGGATGTATGGGAATACTTCTGTGTGGGAGCGATGACTGCCTGTACGATAATGCAACCTGATTTCATTTCGATGTCCGCTGCTTTCCAATTCCAGATACCTGTACCATAAACGCATCACCATGTCATGAACCATTCCTATCAGCACAGCAAAATTTTACATCACATAACTTCTCATTACCATGCAGGATCTATTTAAAAGAGGGGGAAAGACAGGAGGGACACAAAGATGAAAGCAGACATTTTACATAATGGAAGGTTCTATCTTTCATGTAAGAACACAAGGTCCCAGGCTAAAGATTTTTTTCTTCTAGCAACAGTACTTCACAAAACATGATCTCACTGGAAACATAATTATCCTATTATGAATAATTGCATTACATCCTGAAAGCACAGTGTGGATACTCTAAAGGCATTAATGCACTAAAAACACCAAGTTCTGTGATAGGTACGTTGTTAGCCATTACCAACAAGGGAAGTAAGTAAGAACTGAAAAGGGCACTGCCTTGTTTGCTTTTGGATATGTAGTTTACATCTCTCTGCATTTTTCATAATGAATTTCTCAAAAGAAATTCAAAGTCAAGAAATACTAATTCTTAATATTTTTTGTATATATACATAAATTGTTAAATGCCTATGTGGTTGTGGTATGTATATATATACACATGCACTTATATGAATGTATGTGTATGTAAATATATGTATATACTGGGTTAAAAAAGGTATTGCAGTTGCCCCAGGATGGATGCACCATACAACAGGTTTGCACATTGAGGATGTAGGCTTGGCTGGTTAAATGGCTCCAGATAATTTAAAAAGCACTCCATAACCAAACTTGGTGCATTCTCAAACAAACCTATTTCTTGCATATTGAACCTCTTCCAGGAAGAAGCTTAGCAAACTATTTCTCTTCCGAATGTTAAGTTTCTCATTTTAAAGTCCTCCCCCAACATGCTTTTAAAACAGGAGGAAAAAAGAAAAACAGAAAAGAAGATTCTCTAATAATCATACACAACCTACAGATAAAGAGTAAGGAAGATAACAGTATGTAGAGAGATACTGAAAAACTAGGAGGATGGGCAACACATTTTTATATATTTTTGCTGTTACATCTGCAGTCAAGCATGGCAGTGCTTTGTAAATCTGCGTGTGCATGTGTATTAGGGTGATGTAGTTTCTTTCAATAGGCCATCCATATTAAAGAACAGACAAGAAAATGATTACAGTTTTCAAAAGTGGAGATGAGGAGACTAAATCAAAACCATCTTGTATAGTCATTATCCCTAGGAGGAGGATGGGCTCACTGCACATCTCTCCTTCCTTCAGGATTTTTCACAATGAAATATGCCTAGCAACAGCACAAAAACAATTATCCTTTTGCAGAACTGGGAAAGGGCAATTTCTTCTTCCTCCCCAATATTAACAGAGCAGTTAACTAAAGTCAGCAGTAAATTTTATAATCTGCGATCATTTGCCTACTCATGGCCCAAAAATAGTTTCTGCACTGGCAAGAAGTTTGAACTAATTGAAGGCTTGGCTGACAAAAAAAAAAAAAAAAATGGGCAATAGTGGCAGAGCATCAGTCAACTTAATAACCTCCTTCATAACTCAAGCATCAAGGATAAAAATAAGGTCATGCTCAACCTAACAAAGAAGGGGAACATTAAGGAACAGGACTCCTCCAGCAACTTATAAATGAGTCCACCCACTTGCAGATATAATTTGGAAAAAGGAAGTCATGAATGTGTTGAAACATTATCTACTGGTCCAGCCAACAGCTAGCTCACACTCTCTTCAAAGTCAATGAATGGCAGAACTGATCCCAACACAGAGATGCAGCAGGCAGGCAGGAAAAAAAACAGAGATACAGTCAGTATGGAAAGTATGAAATGAACACTCGTGTTGCCCCTTATGCAGGGGCCTGAGAATACAAATCCCCTGAAATACAAATTCCCCAACTAAAAAAAAGACATTCTGTAGAATTTCATAAATGAAGAATTGCTGAGAGATGATGCTGACGTTCTATGATGCTGCAATAAGCAAATGAAACTTCTTGTACAAAGCTGTGCAAAAATTATGGACACTTGTAGTTTAGATTTAACTGTGATTAACTCACTGCTTTGAGATACACATCAATCTCTTTTGTTATTCCATCTGGTAAACTCTAATAAATGCCTTTACCTTATGAAGGCGTGACGATTGTTTGAGGAAATACATATCAAAATTAAAAAAGAAATTAATAGCCATTAGAAGAATTCTAATTTACCATTGATTGATATAGTGTAGAGGCAGCAGGAAAAGACAATTAGAAAAGCAAATGCAGTGACAGCCAAAACAATATTCCCTTCAGCCTGAACTAATGCTAAGACACAGAAACACAGAGAACTGAGTATGAATCATTTCACTTCTGTTTTTTTTACAAAATATTGTGCTTGATATTCCACCTTCCTCTATTTGTTTAACTGCTGGGACTTAAACAGATCTGGCTCCATTTAACAAACTTCAGAAGACAGAAACAGCCTCAGGTCTAGCAAGAGGGCCTGGGTGGGAATGCCAAGGCTGCCAGAGGCAAAGCTTTTCTCGCTTCTGTGAGACTGCAACAGCGCACGCCTTCCAAGGGTGCGCACCTTCCAAGGGTCTGGAACTGCCGTTGAGAAAGTAAGCTGTGCATAAGCAAGTAGCTCTGGATGTTAAGAACTTGTTTATAGTGAGAAAAACATTCTAAACTTCTCTGTATTCTCAGGATTACTGCTCTACTGAGAGATAAAAGAGAGTGATCTTGTTTTCTAAAGAACTTACTTCCCAAGGAAACAACAACTCCACCACACTGCAGGCTTTTCCTAAGAGAGTCATTACTGAGGTTTCCAGGGAACCTCATCAGCTGAATGACTGCTTTCTTGCCTACACCATCCCAGCCTAGTCCACTCATCTCAGTGCCATCAGCCAAGAAATTCAGCATAGTAATGTCACTGCTGATTCTCCCAACAGCTCCCAGCTGCTCTTCTATACTGGGAAGGTGAGTGGTTCTTTGAGTAAAAGATAAACCACAAGAAAAACCTCTTTTCTCAGAGGGTGGTGAGGCACTGGCACAGGTTGCCCAGAGAAGCTGTGAATGCCCAATCCCTGGAAGCATTTGAGGCCAGGCTGGATGGGGCCCTGGGCAGCCTGAGCTGGTGGGTGGCAGCCCTGCCCACGGTAGGGGGTTGGGGAACTGGATGGGCTTTAAGAACCCTTCTAACCCAAACCATTCAATGATTCTATGCTAAACAGTATGACAGGAGGACCTGCTTATCCCTTCATTAAAGCCCATGATCCCTGTCACTGTTTAATCAATATCATCCTATTTGATGTTAACCCCCTAAAATCCACACATTCCTTGTGACAAACAGAAGTAACTTAGAAGGGATATGACATGATTAGGGTTATAATGTTTGACATTTGAAGAATAAAATGTTAACCTTAAAGGTTGTTACAGCTCAGCGGAGCACTCTGTACTTTCGCATTTCATTTCAAAGGCAACAGCCAAGGACACAATAAAACTGGTCAGTCTGCGTAGAGACCAGCCAGAAAGCAATTCCTGCTGTGCTGACTCAGAGGAAGAAAAGTCTGCCCCAGAGAAAGCTGAGAAAGGAAACAGTGATGATTTTTCTGCTGCCCAGCACTGATCTGTTGTAACCACTGTGTGCAGATCCCAGCACCACAGCTCAGCAGCAGAACTGCAGAGTGCCCCAGGGCATGAGGTCAGCACTGGACATGCTCTTCATGCTCCCAGATGCATATGGAGACTGCAGAAGTTCAAATCAGGATGTGCAGCCAAAACCTAGAGATCTGGAAGGCAAAACAACTGGGGATGTGGTGTATGAAGTAGCAGTCCTTCAGCAGAGAGAGGTATGGCCCTTCAGCAAGTGGTCAGTGTTAGTAACCCAGCTCTCTGATAACTCATCTGCTCATTTGACATCTCAGCTTGCACAGCACGTGCACACTGCAGCTGCTCACTCATACTCCAGGCAACTAATAAAAATCAACTTCAGTTTAGAGCATGTAGACAAGCATTTTAAAAGCTAAAAGATATCATGTCTGAATTTATTACACAGTGGGTAGTTGTTTTTTTTTTTAACAACTTTTACTACTCTCAGTTACAGATACAGTGTAAAAACAAGTTTTCATGGCTTTCTGATTTACACTAAGAAGAAAAGGAAAACTAATAAAACTACAGAGGAATATATATATCAGAAAAAATAAATCCTTGTCTCTGTTACTTATGAAAATCATAAAGTCATGATACAAAGGTTCTGGCACTCTCTGTGAAAGTGCTAACTGCAGACAGAAGCACACCAAGGAGGATCCTAACTATTATGCAGAACGGACAACAGTACGCCATGCCATAGATCTGGGTGACAA
Organism: Pavo muticus; assembly: GCA_016647715.1. Classification (NCBI taxonomy): domain Eukaryota; kingdom Metazoa; phylum Chordata; class Aves; order Galliformes; family Phasianidae; genus Pavo; species Pavo muticus. Next base: position 2,326,553 of record JACDJE010000051.1, read on the forward strand.
AGTCCCTTGAGAGGGGGTTCTGAAAGGCAAAGCAATCCAGGAAGGTTGGGCCATCATCAAAAACAAAATCTTAGGCAGTGTTCTCACAAAATTGGAGCAAGAATCGGGAGCTGAGGTTGCACTGGTCTCCCCAGAGGACTCTGAGAGGAGATATCCTCCCAGAAGTTGCTGATTTGAAATTGCAAAAATTAAGGCCTGGTATTACAGCACATTGTTCATGCTGTCCCAGTTTGGGCTGTGAATATGAATCAAATTAAATTCCAAAACAATAAATACTTTTTCTAAACAGAATGCTTGCTCTCAATCCTCCCATCGATCTCACTAACCCCACTTATCAGTATATTTCTTCCCACTCTGCTTTCACTATCACACAGCCCTGTTAACATCTACTTTGTCCTTCCGAAGCTTCCTATTCTACCAAACATCCATGAAGGAAGAAACTTTCTCAGAACAAACACAAAAGGAATGGAATAAACCATACCTCTCACTCTCTCTCTCTCTCTCCACAGACAGCAAGAAGACTGCAAAAACAACAAACCTTCTGATATATACTGATATGTACTAATAAAAGTATATGTATTCAACCTAACTCCTTCCCCTTCGTACTCTGACAGAATACAGATTTCTTTGAATTTCTCTAAACAAATACATATCAAACAACAGCAAAGAATAGTGATATCTGTCAAAACTCACATTTCAACACTTTCAGTGGTATTTATCAGTAGATAAGTAGAAACAAATCTTTTATCTCTTATTCAAGTAGACCTGTCACCAGTCTGAATTCAGACTACAGAATCCAGGCTTATAGGAGCTTTTGGTAACAAGTTCTCCACCAAATGACACTGAGTTATCTGGCACTGCAATGATTTACATCAGCAGACCAACTGACCTCACTTGACGTAATAAAGGTTACAGGAAGGTGTGTTTTAAGGTAGGTGCATTCATTACTGAGAAGAATTTACATTCTATTTGCAACATTCTTCTTTTCTTCTTTCTTTTTTGACAGGAAGCATAAGCTATACTGAAGAAAAAACAAGCAATAGTGACAAGGCATCAATCAACCAGCACTTAAAGAAACAGCACTCACAGTGCTGTGAGGAGATTAAACTCAGTATAACACAAAACTACTGCTTTACAAGTATCTCCAACCAACCATACATTCAAGGATATAAGTTAAATTCCCAAACAAAAAGAAGCATGGAATCTTTCTCTTTTGGGTAGAGGAAACAGCCTGGCCAGGGTGTCACTAACTACATAAGGAACCTCACATATGACTTTTAGGATCTTCTAGAGTACTATAATACAGAAAGAATGAGAGAAAATATCATTTTTTGAAACCTTTGATGAAACAAACAAACTTCATCAAAAGAAAAAAAGTCTCACCCCAGAGAAGTTTTAAATCGCTAGAGGAAGTCAGCTCAAAAGAGATTGACTGTTACAAACAAGTTGTAAAGGGTTCATGATTATTATCAGTATAGTAAGAAACAGAGATTTGCTCTTTGTAAGAAAGAAAGATTTACTACCAAAAAATAAAACAAAACAAAACAAAAACCAGAATATTACAACCGTCCATGCATCCAGCAAAGCCCATGCATCAGCAGAATGGTTTAAAAAGTCAAAACCAGCTAGAACTTATTTTGGCATAGGGAACAGCCACATACAGATTAACACTTGAAAATTAACCCCATGTTATTCTTAACTAATATGTATGTTAGTGATGGGAGAGGAAAAATATCCCTCAAAAAAAACAAATGTAACTCTACGTTGTTCGCTTAAGAAGTAAACATTGAAAGCTTTTATCATGGTAATGTGTTTGCAGCAAATCTTATAATGTCAGAAAGAAGGGACTTAATACTGCAATCCAGGAGTAAAGACACTCATACATCAAAAGCATACAACTATTTTAGTAACATAATCAAAAGATGCAGCAAAATTCACGCATCAAGAGTTTTCACCTCTGGCAACCTACCTCCTTATATGGATAAATGCATAACAGAGAAATTGCATCAGATAATTTCCTCCTAGATACGGAAGAGGTCTCACACTACTGTACAGCACAGCATATTTGAGAGCAGATAATCAGAAAACTTGAGTAGTGGTGAAAATAACTACCATATAAAGCAGAAATTAAATAAATTAGTAGAGAAATACAATGAAGTCTAAGAAATGCCTGTCCACAATATTCTACTGATTTCAGTATTTTGCTTCAGGTTACAAAAACAGTAACTGAAGGAAAGAATGGTTAAGCTGCAATCCAATGATTTCATCATTTAAGGGCCCTAATATACAGAATCTGAAGAGATACGGATATAACGTCAGTTGCATAAAGGCATCTAACCATGAAGGGAGGAAAAGGCTTTATTACACTGCTCCACTGTTGCCAGTTAAATGAAAATATACAACAGAATAGGGTTGTCTAACATATATTAATGCTCTGTCACAGATAAAAGTTATCTCTGCCAGTTCTTTCATCATGAAGCTCAGATGAATTCAGAAGCAAAGTTAGGAGGCTAATAGTCCTTAAAGTGAAGGCTGAGAATAAGCACAGAGCAATCAGTGTTAAACAGCACTTCCACACAGACTTAAGGCATCACTTCATTAACAGCATTCAAAATATTTACCATGTTGCTATAATGTACAAACCATTTTAGATAGGGCAGTCTGTGTAGTCAAGGTGATCAAGCTAATTAACCATTTCTAACTTCTATCTTTCAGACATAAGCAATACACCGCTGTGCCCAGCAATTTGTCTTTAGCTGCCTGAAACCCATCTGAACAATCATAGATGTGCAATTTGGATTTGTNCTCTTCTCTGGCCTGGCTCTGGAAGTTTGAGCCTTCAGCTTTGTCAGCATCACAATGTAGCTGTCACTTCATCTACTGTGTCCTGAACTTTTTTTTGATGGGGAATTCACACATTGCCACTTCAGGGACTGCTGTCATGACTCCAGTTCATAGTGGTGACACCATATATCATCACCAGTTACGCTGCGATCCAGGAAAATGTCCCCTTCAGCCTCATGTTGATTCAATAAGTCCTGAACAACTTGCATACCATGTTCTTTCTGTTTCTGTGTGAGCATTCATGGGACACACCTGAAGCAAACTTTGTGATATTTCAGCACTTCCACCATAGTTTCCAACACACTGAAGACAATATTCAGCCCTATAAACAGTTCTTTGGTGATAATCTGCCAATTTGCACAGATAAGCTGTCACATCATTTCATGGTGTGCCAGCTGTGCAAGGGCATCCAGAACATGACTTGTCTTTCATGCCACTGCCGCTACTGCTGAAACTCATCACCCACCAACTTGCTACGCTCACATCCACTGTTTGATCTCCATTAACATTCAGCAAACATCAGTGAATGTCAACTGATGCAATTCCACACCTTTGCTGTATATGCACTTCCATGTCAGACATCATTTTGTCAGACTGCCCTTCTGCTAACATCCGTCACACAGCAACAAACTGTAACAGAATACTGGTGGGAAAGTCCTACTACTGCCATACCATCAATATCTGCCTCTGATGTCATGGGCCAATGCAATAAAATAGGAGGCATTACTTCTCGAGCAGCCCTGATGTGTGTGTGTACCTGACTCTTTGAACTGCTAGTAAGATACCAGTTGATAAACCATTCTGAGCAACTTATCATAGAATCATTTGGACCAGAAAACACCCCTAGGATCAACACAGTTTTCCTACACACTTGCTCATTCCTTCCTTTTGTTTACCAACTTGTTTCAAAAAGAACAACAAGACAGAAACAGTTGCAATTTTCCAAAATCACAAGAACCTGATTTTGTTTCTGCCATGCTCTAGGAAGGAGCCCTGTGAGTGTTTAGGAGGAGGTGCTGCAGTTCCATCCCAACTTTGAAAGACAAGACAGGGAGGTGAGCACTGAGTCAGTAAAACTCCCACTGGGGCCATTCCCAAAGAGAGTGCATGGCACTTCCACGTTGCCAAGTTTTGGTGAACACAATGACTACAGTCTAGCTGTATGTCAGAATCCAACCAGGTATGTATAGAACTCATGAATGGAGGAGTCCAGTAAATATCCCTGGTTGGTATAATGATCCTGAATGATCAGGATTTGGAATTCCTTACAGACTGCATCTACTTATGTAATTTAGACACCACTGCAGTTATCACCATCAACATGTCTCCCTTCTCTCCATTACAGAGACGGCTCTGCAAAAATGCAGGCAGGAAGAACTGCAAATGATGGGAAGGAGAAAAGCAGAAGGGAAAATGCACTTAAAATGAAGCTTAACAACTGACACAAAAACTCAGTTGAAGCCAAATCATTACATTAAATAAAAACAAGGGGAGAAATGTCACAGCTTACTCTTGCAGCACTTGGCATGGGGTCAATTGCCTTTGCTTTGCAATTTTCTCTGTTCTGAATGTCAGCCACAGCTTTGGTAAGTCATCCAGCAAGGGCTTTCCTCCAGCTTCAAATAGGTAGACCTATAGTACACATGCCAAGACCCACAAGTCACAACAGACTGATGTAGGAGAATAGGAGAATAGTAGGAGAACATGGTTTTCTCCCACTTGTATTGACTGTTCATACTGATATCCTCAGTAAGTGTTACTCATACCACTTCTGGCCAAAACCTTAGCTCACCTACAAGCTACATACTTGTGTATCTAAAGCCTTTTTGGCACAGCTAAGAAAAAGAAGGTACTCTGGGATGAGATAGGGAGAAAGGTACTTAGAGCCTGGACATACATGCTTGAATGCAACTGCAATGTTCCTGATCTCAAATAACCAAGCCATTGTCAAGCACCTAACTTGCTTGTATAATCAGAAGTTGTTTGTTCACTTACACAAGTAATCATGATTTCATTCAAAGAGCTTTGTTTGTAATTTGTTGCCTATGGTCAAAGTCCCCAGGCAATTTTTGCTTGGCTTGTTAAGCTTTTTTTGTTGTTGTTGTTTGTTTAAGTTAAAGGAACAATTAAAAATGTATTAACTATGCAAAATGCAATGAAAATTGAACATATTAAATATGCGGGAAAGCCCTCTACCTGATACGATGGAATGGGCCACCAGCCCTCAGTCATTCCTGCCAGCTCGTGATACTGACTTGGATGTCTCCTCAGGAAAGATTTTGTAAAATACAAGACTATCTGGGGCGAACTATGGCTACAGTAAGCTATGCATTCACTGGAAGTTGACAATACTACCACCAAAAATCTGTTTCTGTCTAGAATCATACGGCAAAAGAGACTATTCAATTCTTGTTTGAGAGTGCTTATACTATTAGCTGGGTGAAGCCTCTGAGCTTACTCACTGGCCATTCCGAGGCAACAAGGAAAGTCACATCAAGCTGAATCTTTCTATAACGCTGAGCTTACTATCCCATAACCTGACCAATGAATTCCCTTGCTAAAATAGTCTCCTTTGCATCCTTGAGTGTCTACAAAACAATTGTTCAGTGCTACCTACTGAGGTACAGTCAAGCTTTTTCAGTTGCCACCAAATCCCTGAGATGATCTTGGAATATGGGCTATGAAACAGTTCTTTGTAGTACACCCATGTCTTGTTGCAGAATGGGGAGGATGGATCCTTCCTTCAACCCCAGCCACCTACTACACAAGCAGAATCCAACTACTACTCTGAAGTTGTGGAATTAATAGTGCAGCTGCTCAGGAGGATTCCTCACCTAGATAAAAGTCAGAGAAATGTTTAAATGGCAGTGAGCTTCAGTGTGCCAACAGCACAGTGTAAACAACAACAGCTTTGCTTCATTAGTAAATCCTCCCAACACAAAGAAAGAAATCCAGCCACTGAATTTACACCACTATAAAAATCCATTTGAACACCATGACAAGGTATCAAAGTTCTCTTTTGATCTAGGACTTAATTTGCCAGATCACAATGCTAGTACAGTTAGATGTCTCTCACCCTGCCTTTGGCTATGGTTTCTTTGGCAAAGAAGGAATTTTCACCAGGATGACAAGTGGGAGCAATTTACTACGAGGCAAAGAAGCCCAGCTACACAGTAACTAGTCAGATGGACTCTTCCAAAAATATGTAGGGTCTGTGTTTGAGGGTTTCTGATTTTTATATTCAGTAGGCAAAACGTAAATAGGTAAATAAGGAAATAAATACAGTAAAAGTTCTAGTGACAGGATCTACAATAAGATATTTCTAACAGTAAAGGATGAAAAAGGATGATAAATCAAAATGTAGGAAAACCTGGACCTTACCTTTCTAGCGCTCCAGATAACAAGCCTGTATTCTTAGCAGCAGACTGAAACTGCTGATTTGCTTAACAAACAATAGAGACCCCACTGCGCAAAATTTTTACTGAAACACCTCCCACCAAACCACCAAAGAAAACATCAATGTGCACTCCTGAACATTTCTGAAAGGAATATGAGTAATGTGTGCATCAGCACAGGGGGGAGTGCCACGCAAAAGTATTATAAGGAATTTTTAAATGCATATATGATACAGAAAACCATTGTTCCTTGCTCGTGAGAAATACTGCCTCCTTCATTGTAACTATGTCATCATGCAACGCACTAACACCAAGAGAGAGTGCTATTCAGTGGGGACCTATTACGTGATAACAATGTGACAAAGATAAAAGATGACTTCTGCTCATCATGGAAATCCTGCCCATAGGAAAATTAAAATGCGTGCTGTATATTATGCATTGTCGCAGGTATTTATTATTGTAATGCTTCCTAGTGATTTATAGTTTCTGGGTTATCAATTATAAGCTGCAATAGTTTCTTTAATTACTAGTTTTCCCTACTTTATATTCCACCATTGCTATCAATTCATCTTTAAATTCTGAAAACTCAATATTTACTCCCTTGTAGGTTAATACCAGGTGCTGCTAGTTACAAAGATACTGTTTAGGTTTTTCAGGTCCCATACCACTATAAAACCTATCATGTTTGAACAAGAACACAGAAGTAGTGCAAAGTGGGATTTCTGTCTGCTTCCTTAATTTAAAGCAGGTTCCAGCTACATTTAAAAGGCAGCAGCTAGTATAGCTTTATAAATAGACATGTATATATACATGCACACATTCACACACACCCCTTTAGGCACAAAGCAGCTTTCTAGAAGTTTTGAGAACACCTTGAAACCCGTAGAGGAAATGAAACCTGTCTTATTTTCCTCGCTGCTGCCATCTGTGGCATATGCACCTAGTTATGCTTGGCTGCATGCTGTCGTATGAGCACATTGTGTCAAACTGACCTAACAACAAACAAAAACATCACACCAGGTGATGCTGTTAACACTGGGACACAGGCTGAAGAGCACAAGAATATAATGCATCATCTTCCAGCCCTATTGGTACTATAATAAGGGCATAACACACATGAGAACAGCTAAAAGACTGCATTTATTTCCAGTCCTTAGCGATATTGCATGGGCAGGAATTGAAAAGTTACACAAGTGATGCCAAGTGGTGGACAGGAGGAGGAAGCAGGGCTGTTAGCCTTTCCCAAATGAAAAAAAGCAGATTACAAAAGGTAAGCAAAGTCAAATGAATTAAAAATAAAGTACAACCCAACATCAGTAATAAACCACACAAGCAGATGATGCTGGATGTAGATCAATCTGAATTACATGCCCTACCCTCCTCCCAGAAGATATGACACAGTTCAGGCTTCTCAAATGTATTGTATTCCAGTAGTGAACTTGGCCATGCAATGACAGACTGTAAAACACCTGGGACACCCATGGATTAGGATCATGCTTAGCGTAAATGCTCCTGCATCCTCTGAACAACACACCACAGCTCTGACTCGCTCAATCCTCACTGTGGTCAACAAGACCTACCCATGGTCCCTGGTTCAGTCATTCTGTCTCAAAAGCTACTTTCTTGTGACCCCCTATGCTGCTCCCAAATGACCTACCACCAGCATCCAACATTTCACAGCATCCTTTAGGTTGGAATGGACCTCCTCAGATCATCTAGTCCAACCCCAAGCATTTGTAGGTGTCCTAGATGTTATTAGCTTTCTTCCATGTGAAGAATCTAATGGTTTATCACTCTTTGCAATGGTTGGAAGCTCTCATCCCTTCCATCTGGCTTTCTGGGGTGTAATTGTTTTCTTTCTCATTTTAGGGTTGATTGCCTTTGGCTCACTGAACTTTTAAGTGTTAAGGCTGAATTATTTCCATACAAGGCAATGGTAAGCTAATGAAAGCATAAATATGAGATCCATCTTTTACCAAACCATCATAATGATGTGATCTGCATGGAAGACTGACTTGAACAGAAGAATGGTCAACAGTCACCAACTTCAAGATTTCCAGAAAACCTGAACCTTCATCCCATCAACAAGGCCAGCACAGCACACCAGGCAGAGGGAGCGAGGCCAGCAGTGGTAAAAAAAAAAATTGCATCTGAAGCATGCCAGATACATCCAACAGTGCTGTTGCTAGCCACAGGTCTCTGGCAGTGGCCTGAGCAAACAGCAGCAGATGGGAAGGGAAGGCAGCAGACGGAGGAGAATTTGGGTTCCAGCAGGAACAAGGGGGAAATACCAGCTGGGAGAGGGCACAGTTGAGTGGAAGAGAAGGGCACCAGAGCCCCCAGTCTTCCTGGCATTCTCAGAAAAATCACCACTATCCTAATGCCTGTTTTCATGACAGGTAAAGGAAAGGTTAGAGGGAATTTGAACTAGGGGTGCCAAGGAATACCACACACATAGCTCAGTTATTAGCAAAGCAGGCAAACAGAAAGTACTTGAGGGATTCAAGCTACAGCTCCCAGAGATCCCAGGAAGCTGAAGAGGCTCAGAGTTCAGATTCTCCTGCAATAAATTTCCTTTTAAGTCAGGTATTAATGTAATTCATGCTTCTATGAATGTATCTGCTAGCCCCAGTGAACTAGCTACACAGTTTATAAACTTGGTTGGGTGAAAATTACAAATGCTTCTAAATCTTGACTTCCTCTCTTTTGTTGGCTTGTTTCAACCAAATACCATTAAAATATGCTCAAGTGTACCAAAGTGCATTTTGAGGGAGAAATCAAAGGCACCAGTTTGATTTTAATGAGAATTAGGAGTCGAATGCTGTATTGAGTCTTTGGAAATCTCTTCCTATGCTAGAACAACTCCACCAAAACCCCAGATTTCCAGAGTTTAGATAAACTTATGAGGTAATCCACTCTATCCTTAACATAGCAACTGAAAGTCACACAATAACTACAACATAGATAATGCTCCTTTAGACATTTTCATTTAATACAATCTTCTACAAAATTAAGAATATGGATTTCCACCACCTCCTTCCAGTAGCTATTCCAGAATCTAAATTAGTTCACTGTGAACATCTCCTTTTAACTGAAATCCTCCCTATTTATAATATCATTATATTACTCTTAACTCTACTTTTTTGAATACTAAATAATTCCTTCGTTCTAAACCTCAGAGAATTTTCTAATACCAGACACTTGTCAAATAACACTTTTGTCATTGCTTGGGCAAGCGATACACATTCAGTTCTTTCAAAGTCTTCCTTTGTAAGCCGGCCCTTCTCACTGTATAATCAGCTTTCCTGTTGTTCTCTTCACTCCCTGCAATTCATTGATTTCTTTTTTTTTTTTTTTTTTTTTTAAAGAAACCCAGAGTGAATACAATGTCCCAGACATAACCTCAGAATTTTTTTTTCCAAATAGAAATAAACCAAACTCTCTTACTAGCGTATGCTTTCCTTATGTTTGAAAAGCTAACGGTGTACATAGAAATTCTTGAAAAAAGCATTACTGAACAGGTCCAGATATATTTCCTCAAGTTTATTCCACCTTGAGCTAGTGTTGAACAAAGCAGGGGGCAGTTACAAGGGATATGAGCCAGCATGACAGGAAATCTGAGTTCCTTCAGGACAGCTATGACCCTACACAGCAGTGCACGTTTAAGAAGTCATTAAAACACAGATTATTGACCTATAAACACAAGATTCTTTGGAATCTCTCTGGATTGTTATGCAGCTGTGTTTGGAGAGAGACTGTCAGACTTCCAGCCATGGAATTGAAGCTAGTACATCTCTCCTTTCTGTGACTCTTCCCAGAATTAAAACTAGGGATGTTACCATCCTCTAATTATCCTTCCATAGGCATTTATGCTGACAAAACAGTCTAAACATTACCCTAACAAAGCGAACAACTCCAAAAGTAGAGGTCTTTTTTCTTACTACACTCTCTGTGTTTTTAGAGAGGGAAATTGCCACTTAAATTCCACTAAAAGAGTTCTCAGTTATGGATCACTAGCAATATTGATTGTAATGGCTCCTTTGGAAACATTACAGTCTATTGTAGCAGTGTTGTTGCTGCTGCAAATATGTTAATCAGCTGAAACCTTTCTGAACACTGTCTTCAGAACTCTCTTTCAATCTGCTCATCCCTCGTACCATGCTCACTGCTTTAGCACTGTCCAGCATGCAGAGATGGGAGTGGCATCTCCCAAGATGATAGAGTCACAGAACCACCAAGGTTTGAAAAGATCTCCATTATCTCACCCCAACAAATATTTCCCCACTAAACCACGACCCTTAGTACAACATCTACACATTTCTTGAACACCTCCAGGGGCAGTGACTCCACCATCTCCCTGGGCAGCCCATTCCAGTGCCTGACCACTGTTTCTGAGAAGAATTTTTTTTTACTAATATCCAACCTGAACCTCCTCTGGCACAAATTGAGCCCACTCCCTCTTATCCTATCACTGTTACCTGAGAGAAGAGCCCAACCCCCACCTCACCATAACCTCTTTTCAGGGAACTGTAGAGAGCAATAAGGTCTCCCCTGAGCCTCCCCTTCTCCAGTCTAAACAGCTCCAGTTCTCTCAGCCACTCCCCATAAGACTTGTGCTACAGACCCCTGTTTAGCTGAGCATTGACCAGCACCCCCGCATCCATTTCTTCCACACAGTCTTCCAGCCACACTGCCCCGAGCCTGTAGTGTTGCCAAGATGGCACAACCCAGTTTCCCATGCCTTCATTTCTCCCTGAAGTCATGAGGATCACACACCAAAATCAAGTATGCACCAAGAAGAGAAAGACAAAGAACTGCTTAACTTAACAAATAGTGAAAACAAAACAAAAAAAAAAAACCTGTACAGTTCTTGCACATTGAAAATGGCTACAGCATTTTTTTCACCCCAAATTGCTAAAACATTGAGACAAAAGAGAGATTAAGCCAAAACAGATGGACAGAAAAAAAAGTAGTGAAAAATAATCATTCACCCCCTTATCCTTCTCTCTTGCTCAGCTCTGCTTTGGAAGTTAAGGTGAGAGAACACATCTGTTCCGTGGATCTGCACCCTGGCACATGACCAATCATGGCACAATTCAGAAACCAAAGAGCGACTACATGGAAGTGCAGCTTCCCATGACTGCTACATATAATCTGCTCTGATCCACTGGTTTTAAATAACTTACGAGCTCACTTCTGTGCCTCCCCAAAGATGCAGCAAAGTTAACCAATCATAGAGATATTTTTCCAAGGCAGCATCCACATACCCCGGAGAACACAGGCTAGATGAACACAAGCAATAGAGGGAACGTAGGAAACCTAATTCCCAAACCTTACAAGCAAGAAGTAGGGTTGTGTGAAAATGAGGAGAAGATACAGACATTGAGAGTGATCTACATGCAGGAAGGTATGGGAAATGCTGGTCTTCTCTGAAACCTCACTAAAGAGTAGTACTGCAATTGTGGGTGGGGGGGGGGGGGGACATTAAGAAAAATCAACCTAGCTAGAGCCAGGCCTTATTCTTGACTACAGAACTACATCACAGCAAAAGCAATTACATAAGGGCAGCAAGAGCTCATTATTCCATATCATGGCCCCTTCACGCCATGCTCGTCTTCAGCTTTCAAGCGCAGAGAGCTGAGCCTTAGGATAACACTAGCCACAGCATGGGGATTGGACTTGTGATATATTAGAAGCAGCCTGACTATAAATGTAGAAGCACGCAGCCTCTGTTATTAATCAGTATGAATTGTTTTGAGTGATACTAAACATCAAAACAAAGCACAGTTACTTTAATTAACCTGAGTAACTAAACTGTCATAGGAAAGGCAAAGTTTTAGACAATAAGCACTGTCCCAACAGAAAACAGAGCCCCACAGGCTTCAACAGGTTGCAGATATTAGAAGCAACCTGACAGTGAAGAACAGCAGGTCAACAAAGAAGCCCATGAGAACATACATACAGCAAAATAGGACATTCCTCCAACAGGAGTCAAATTTTTTGTTAAATGCATAGATTAATACGTGCAGGCACTCATCTCCCTGCAAAGGCTGAAGTAGCAGGAAGGGGAAGCTTTAACCATCCCATTAAGCCCTTGCAACACTGTGGAATCCTGCTGCTTAGCACCATACCCCAAGGGATCTGGGCAGGTAAGGCTCAGGGCTCACATCAGCAACTGTGTGTTGGCTGTAGCTTCTTTCACAACTCATGCTCTTAAGAACTTACCAGACCAAAAGGTGCCCAGAGTCCACATCAAAAACACATGGCACAAGTACATTCAGTAAAAAAGGAAAAAAAAACGCTATGGAAAGAATATTTAGTTTCTACCTATTTCCCTTCTCTCCAAAAAAACTCACTGTAGAAAAACAAAGAACACAAAGGGAAAAGAAAGAGAAAGTTTATATAAAGTATCTTCTCTTGCAGTTTATAATGAAATAACTTTTACAGCCATAGTTAAAACAGCTTTACTGCTCTACAATTAGACCTTCACAATGCTTCATATGCCCAATACACATTCTCAGCAATATTATTTACTTCAAACTTTCAGCCTGAAGACAGTCACAATCTTTAAGTGCTACAGGTCAAGTTGTCAGTCATTCCTTAATGTAATTTTATATCAGCCATGCACTAATGACTAATTGCAAGCTTTTCTCCAGAAACCTGAACATGCAGCATAGCAGGCCCCCATTCGCACCCTATTTCTCAGCCCTATCCTATTCTATACTAATGTTACAAGCACCAGTCATAAGTCAACACCACTGAAGCTTTGTTCTTCCAGTAACTCCCACATTATATTTTACAGAGAAGCCAGCTTGGCACTATTTAACTTGCAATGACAGTAGGCATATTTATGATTATTCAGCAGTTAAGAATGCATATGGCTAAGAAGCAGATAGGTAGATGACAGTTCTGTGTGGAGATGGCACTAGGGAACATGGCTAAGTGATGGGACCTGGAAGGTCAAACTGATAGTTTGACTTGATTTTTCACAAATTGTAACTCAGCATGGCTTGGGATGAACATTGCATGTGGGATTTTCACATACTACTCCTACTTTTTTGGGCAGGCAAGCAAAAAACACCTCCTTGCTAACAGTGCTGATGGAAGCAGGATGGTAAGCATTCAGCTCTTACCTCCAGGTAAAGAGAGTGCCTTTCTGCTCCAGCTCCTACTCTGAAGCTCCAGCAGAAGCAGCCCAGCTCTCCAGGGCTCTCTCCATGGCACCCATCCCAGCCCCACAGCACAGTTGACCATGGTCTTGGTGGTGCCATACCACAATAGTTACTGCTTGCACAGCAGCAAAGAGCTACAGAGGTGACCTCGGCACGTGCAAAAGGTGGAAGGAGACAGAGGGCAGCAGTGGGACAGCATATCCTGTTGTTCCAGCTACACCAAAACACAGATGTATCTCTCTGGCTAATGAGTTGTCAGAGAGTAATTGCTTACACCAGATATTGAAAGAAACTCCAGCACTTACTAAAATGAAAATGTATTATCTCAGTTGTAACCAAATCTAAGGACTGAGGGGCTTCTTTTGTACCATCAAAACATACTGGGAATTTTAATTATCTACAGACAATCTTCATCTGGAGGCCCCACATTTTGAGGGTTCAATGATTCTGGAAGAGAAACCAGATTGCTCCAAGACAGAAGAGCTGCAGGCAGGTACTTGCTGCAGTGAAGCTGTGCCAGCTGCCGGCAGCAGCACTCCCTCCCCCAGCTCTGCTCAGACTCCTCTGGGAGATGATTCGGGTCTCTGGGACAGCTGGATACAGGGTTTCACAGGGGAATCTAATCCATGTCACTGCAGCCAGCCAGGCTAGCTGCTGAAGATGGCTGACTCTGCCATCAGCAGATTAGGGGATGCTCATATGATCTCTCGCATGGGGAAAGTTGTGGGGACAGTAACCTCTCGCTCCTGGGCAGCAGAAAGCAGCTGGGAACAGTAATATTTTCAGTAGGCTCAGCTGGAACCAGAGAAGAGCATCTGTCCATGTTTTCAATGACAGGTGGCAAGGAAAAAAGGGTGTGAAGTGCATAGCTAACCCCGATCCTATTTCTATAAAGAGAGAAAGTTCACTGACATCTTGCTTTAAAGCTTTATTTTTAGCTCTTTCATTTAATAATGCTCAGAGATGATATCACAGGCCAGAACGCAGTGATCTTTCCAGAAAGATATAAGGCATATTTAAACATCACAATAAAGTCTTGCTGGCGTTTTCAGAGTGGGATAATGATCCAGTCATGCAGCGATATCTAAAATCATTTACACCACGAGGAGGTGCATTTTAGTGTTGCACTTTTCCCTTCATCAGCAGTTTGTACCAGCGAGACCCAATTCAAACACCAGCAGCACTGAGTCCTTCCATGCATCACTCTGACAGATTAAATCATTCCTTCAGCGTTTTAAAGCACATTATAATCCCCAATATATTGCCTCTAGAACTGTCCCTCCTCATCAGAAATATCTAAACAGTGCTTGTAACCATATTAATAGTTCTATAACCTAACCAGTAAAGAAAAATCACATCTTTTGAATGAGTTCTGAGCTACACATTCCTACACAAGCTCCCACATTTTCATGACTGTCATGCCCTTTTTACATTTTCCTTAAATAAATGTTCCTGTGCTTGTAACCATCTGATCGCACTGTTCTGCCCACACTTCTGAGGAGCACATACACCTTTGATGTGCACATACTCTCGCATGACTTTGCTCTCATTTTCACTTTCTGTGCCCATCTTCACTTGATTTACTGTGTACCTTCACTACTTACTGCTGCTCCTGGTGGTGGTAAAAAGATGTCTTCAGTACTGACTGAGACAACAGAAGTCCAATGCAAAGTATTGACTCTCAACTGCAAAGCAGCTAGTTCCAGTGGGACCAAAAGCATTGCCAAAATATCATAAAAATACAGTCTAAAAAGAGGAGGGAAAGTGACAAAGCAGAGAGCCAGAAGGAGACATAGTTATCTGCACAGCCCATAGTTAGATTCTCACATCTGAGAGCACTATTTCCTATTGCAAGTTGAAGCACCCAGAGTCACTGGGACTCAGCATGTGCTTGAGGTCACACCTATGCTCAGGCCAGACAACACCAAGGTCAGACACATCTGACACTTCCAAAACCCTCTGTTGCTGATACCTCCACCTCTTCAAGTGTTCATGCAATTACATATGCAGTGAGGGCTCTTACAGCAATATGAACTTCGTATTTGCATGGGGAAATGGCAACATTTACTTCCATCTCCACTTATCAACCAAAATTGTATTAACGTGGTATATTTATAAGGAAAGAATAACAATTAGTAATCCTCAAAAAGGAATTCAAAGCCTTCTTCAAATACACTTTATCCACTCCTTTGATTAGGGCTTTATCCTGAATGCCATCCCTGTTTTGCAAAGCGAAAACCAAGGTATTAAGAATTCCACTGGCTTGCAGAAACAGTCACCACCAGAGGAGGAGGTGGTACATATCTGACTCCTGTGCTCTGACCAGAAGAGCAACCATTTTCCTCTCAACATATTTTGACATAATATCTACTGTTGGCTAGGAAGTGCTGGCAGATGTTCATACCTAGCAACAATAACATTTTGGAAGATTTCCTCCTGCTTTCTATTCATAATTGTAAAACATTCCAGTGTAGCTTGTGGGAAGATACAATTACTTTGTAAATCACTCTCCTACAAAAAAAAAAGGTAAATCTCCCCTGCTATGCAGGGACAGATTATAACAGCATTCAGGTGCTGCCAACCCATACAACCAAGTAGCATCAGGCACCAAGATAACTTTACAATGTTCAATTCCCCATTGTGCATCTTTGAGTTACCTGTTGACAACACAGCCTGCCACTTTTGTAATCTCTTTCTAAAATAAAGAGCAGCGTTTAGGCTTTCAGCAAGTATATGTAAAGCTTTATAGCAGTTAGGAACATGTTTTATCAAAAAGGCTAACATGTATGTCGTACAATAAAATGTTCATCTCTTGAAGAAAGAAATCAAAAGGAAAAGGAACACAAGTCAAATCTTCGAGTTCATTCATGGACAGATAATTCTAAGTCATTCATTTCTCCTCCCACAAAATTATTTGGGTTATCATCAAAGCTTTAGCTGGAATAAGGAAAAAAACCCAGAGGCAAAAATAAATTTGAAGTCACCAAGAACATATTTCCAGTTCACACACTGCAAATACATATGTTAAGAGGCATGCATTGCAGCAATGCTCCTACAGCATTAGCTCCAAGAGCAGAACAAAAACGACTACACGGACCAGTGGTCTGGTGGAGTAGGGCGATGTCTGTATTTCTAAAGGCAAGTCAGAAAAAAGAACATCTGCCTGCCTTGCTTAGACTCTGTTTTGTATAAGGATATCAGCAGTCCAGTGCAGTAACAAGACTCTATTCAGTCCTGCAGGGCACTGAAGGATGCTGAGCGCCTTCAGCCGCCATCAAATCACAAGGTTTTGTCCATTTTACCTCCCGATTCCTCTCAGGGAAAGAAAAGGTTAGTGTGAAAACTTAAACCCTTGCCTGCTTTTGTCACAACTAAATCGGCAACCTACTTGGGAACTGCATACACTCATACCTACAAAAAAAAGAAAAAAAAGGAAAAAGCTTATAAAAAATTCTTCAGTAACTAACAGTCATTTTGTCCCAACGTTGGGATAACACACAACAAGAAGAGTTCCTCTTACAAAGCTCTAATGATATCAAGGCTGAAGTCATCGGGAGCTTTGGTTCTCCCACTATTGAATGAGGGGGCCTCAACTCCCCTACTGTACCCTAAAAATTAGGGCTCTTTTAGGATGGGCAGCACACACCACAGAAACGCACCGCCGTGCTGAGCAGCCACCTCTCACAGAAGGCTGTTCCGAGGCTGCAAGCCCACTGCTGACGTTCGTAACAGCAGCATATGCGGGTGCTGCTGAACGCATGCAGCCACGCACCTCCACATTCGTGTCCACAGTGACACACACTGGCTGCGCACAGAAGGACATGGCTACAGAGAGCCTCAAAAGAAAGAAAAAAGAAAAGAAAGCCTTTGGCAACTATTAGCTTCTGATAAATTATCTCATTAATGCAAACATGAAAAAGAAATTCCCTTTCCAGATCTTATCTCCCTTTAATTATAACTCCTCTAAAGGGGAAGCAGCCTCATGCCTGTTGCACCAGGAATTGTTGCAGATCAGTGCTGAGCTCTGATGTGACATCAGGAGCCAGCACCAAGTCCCTGTTTTAAAACTACAGCTGATGCAGGGATTGCTCCTGCTCCACCATATGTTGAGCTGTGCTCTTTGCTCATCTTTAGCCATGTTTCCTATGAGCATTTCATCATCTTTCATAGAGGAAACTTGTTCCTAGAGGCTATTTTCAGGCTTTTTTTTTCCCCCTGAAGATGGAGATTTTTCCTGAAAACATTCTTGATTCCAGCTTCATTTAAGGTATCAGTATGTTATTAAAGCAGACACTGAGAATGAGTGTAGGTAACATAACCCCCACCAATAAATCCAGCATCCACTGAGAATTATTTTCCAGACCTACATGCATTACAACATAGGGAAGCTTAAGTATTTTGGAACAAGCCTCCTAACTGTATTTTGAATGCTGAAACAAGACCACCTCATTATTTCTATTCCCAACAGAAGAAAGAAAGAATAACCACAAGCACTACAAGAAGCCCAAACTCAGCCTTTGTTTCCCACGACGGGTACAGCACTGAAGCTCACAGGGGCCACTTTGCCCTGGTGAAGCCGCAGTTTCTATTTCCAGCCATCTGCCTCTCTCCTCCAGGGCACTTCCAGCTCAGCATTCTGCTCGATTCGCGTGAAACTTTCAGCGAGCACTGCCTGCGCTGGAAATGGGGGATGTTCAGCGCTTCCCAAGTAAAGCAGAAGAGTGGGTGGTGCCATTATTCATCGCTGCACCCCACGACTCACAAAACAAGCCATCTGCCATCCCCGTTCCTGCTGTACTTTAATTAACCGTCTCCCAGTTAAAGGAGGAAAAAAAAGACAGAGAAAAGGGGGGAAAGCGGGGCTGAGGGGTAAGGAGCAGAGTACCGGCGGGAGGGGAGCGGCGCACCAGCGCCGCGGGGCCGTACCTGGGAAGAGGAAGGCTTTGCTCCCGTTGTGCAACCCCGGCACCTGACGCACGCCCGCCGCGGAGCCCGGCAGCCCCAGCTCGGACAGCACGTCGATCTGCAGCGAGGGGTCCACGCCGAAGCCTACGACTGACCCAGAGAGTGCCGTTAACCCTCCCGCCGGCTCCGCAACTTTCCGCCGGGACCCGGCGGCGGCCGAACCCCGCACCGCCCGCCGCCGCCTACCTGGCCCCAGGCAGAGGAGAAGGCAAAGCGTGCCTAAGCCGCAGCCGGACTCCATGGTACAGCGATGCGCTCAGTCCATAGTCCCCCTCCTCCGGCTGCTGCGGGTGAAAAACCTCCGGGGCACAGGCTGGACGCCTCCCC